>BQNB010004949.1:63666-104762 GCA_026074375.1 Tanacetum coccineum | reverse complement strand
TAAGGTCAAGCGTTTGAAACAAAGTCGCCTTAGGTATGATGGAATTCAAGAAGAGGTCTCGAACTTACTCGGGAACGTGAAGATCGATTTCAGAAGAAATATCCGCATCTAATTACTAATTTTGCACCATCGCCAAATGCTACAACTTGAGCTTCGGGACGAAGCTCATTTAATGGGGAAAGGATGCCACACCGCGTAAATTTTAGGTCATTATTTTAAACTTTTCCGTTCACTATTTTTACTTTTATACGTTACGTTAAAGTTTAACCTAAAACCGGGAAGTTGTCCAGCGTAAAACTAAAAAACGTCATCGGACGCGTTCTGGTTTTGGACAAAGATTAGTATATTTGTTATATGCATTATTTTATCATTTCAAAGTGTTACATAGGTCACGTACACTTTTGTTTACGATTTCTACGTTTTCGCGCACTTTTTGCGTTTTCACGTTTTTGATCAAACGGAACCCCGAAAACCCGTAATCTTTTCACGTAAACTCTAGTTATAGTATATCTCAGGATTATAGGTCCAAAATTTCGTGTATATCCCTTCCCCTACTCAATTTACACTCATGCACACACTAAATTAATTCTAAGGGAATCTTTTCACTTTAGCTTATGGTCCCCAACCCCTCCATTGGCTTGGCTCACCCTTTGGCTCAAAGTTTACTTCGGCTCCACTCCCCACCCTTTTGGATCCAAGTTCTTACTCCACTATAAATACCATCCATATTTCATTTCTCATAAATTTTACACACACTAGCTAAACTCTTGCAATTTTCTTCCCTTTCTTTCTTTTGTATTATAACCAAACCACACACACACATGGTTAAATGTGTGTGTGCTGACTTATCAACCAATACAAAACCCTAGTACTTGGGATCCTCCTATAAATACCATACTATACACATTAAGGTTCTCATTCTTTGCAAGCCACCAAGAAATTTTCTTTCTTCCTTTTTCCTTCCCCTCACCCACGGCACAAACACACCCTTAATAGGGTTTCCATATCTTTGATTTCTCTTCAAGATCTAGTGTTCTTAGCTATTATTCAAGGTTATCTAAGGGTGTTCCAAGTTTTTGATCAAGGTTTTCAAGGTTTAATCAAAATTTAAGAAATTAGGGTTTCAAAATAAATTTGGGGGTTTTGCAAGATCTTGGTGTATGTTATAGATCTAGTGTTCAATCTTATTCCTTTATCATTTGTAAGCTCTTTCTTGAACCTCCTTTTGATTTCTTTATTTTTCTTATGCTTTTGGTTTAAATCCTATTGTGTTTGTGCAAGTCTTTTAAAAATAAACAAGATGACACATGAACTAGTTATATTTTTATGGTTCTTTGATTTACATATTATTTTGATTGTGAGTATGAGTGACCATGTGTGTTGCAACAAAGATGGTGATGAGATTAGAGTAGTTTTAATGATGGTTTTGATGGTGGATTAGTAGTAAATGGATATTAGGTTAGATTAGGCACTATTGTGAAGTTTGGATGGATATTTAGAAGCGTTTACGAAAAATAAGGTTGTTGATCCGAATTTGTTTTAGGGTTTTGAGTGACTTAAAAATGTTTTCATTAGTTAAGAAGGTAGTTTTTGGATAGCTCATTTCGTATAGATAGTTTTTCATATATCGAACACTAAAATCGGACTTAAAACGACCGAGTTACGCTCAAATGAAACTTGAAATATTTTTTGGCAAAATGAATTTTATACGATCAGATCAGGAACGAAAATGATCATTTTGACCCCTTTCGAGTCCATTTCGGCCAAATTGTAAAACACAAACATGGCCTAAAATTACGTTTCCCTTCCAAAGTCGCGAAAGTTGTGTTAAAAATGCCTTGAGTGAGATAGACCTAATTTTCGTCAAGTTATTTTCGGACATATAATTTTATATATTAAAACGTTTTCAAGCGGGTTAGGTCCGTTTAGATTTCGAAAGCCTTAGAAAATATAAATGCAGTGATTTGATCTTATTACGAAGGGTTAAGAGTTTTCTAAGAATGATAAAGAGATACCGTTGAACGTTACTAAAAATAGTAAGTTAGTACGAATTAGCGAAATAGAAATGAAAAGTAGGCGTTTAGGTTCCGTTAGTGCGTTTATGGAATTGTGGACTTGACCAATATAGGGGACGGTATTAACATCCCAAAATTTAGAACTTTCCGAAAATAGAAAGTTTTCTAAAATAGTAACTTTTTGAAAATAGTAACTTTTTGTAAGAACGTCGTAACGTTTTCATAAACCTAATAAGTTCGTAAAGACACATTTTGATAACTAAACTAAAGCACAAACACATATGGATGTATATTTCGTTTATCAACTTTTATAAAACGTTCGTTATTTATTTCTTGTTCTAAGGCGCGTCTTATAATTAGGTCGCAATTAGAGTCTTCGATTACATTTGTCTCATCGTTGTGTTACTATTTCATCGTTTGCCTAAGCTGAGTTCATAGCCCCACGTTTTACTTGTTTTATTTTTTACCTTATAACTTTTGGGGCGAGAACATGCTCGTTTACAAAGTTGTTTACTCTAATTATTTCAAACTCTTATAAATGTTCGTTTGCAAACTCGGTTACATGATTGATATCACACTTTGTTTTACTTATGGATGCAATTACTTAAAGCCTTTCTTTTGAAATACGTTGGTTACTTTTACTTTGGACACAAGTACTTTACATGAGAATTTCCCTGTTTACGTGTTGCCTAAGTAGTATTGAAACTCGTATGCCCGAGTTATCATGAACTGTTAGTTACTTATGATCAGTTGGATTGGTAAGTGAGCGTGAGTGTTGTAAATAGATCTATTGGGACTAATCATCCCCGTCCGTGTAAGTAGCTCTTACATGATCAACGGACGTATACCATGTCGATTGATACGGTGAAGCGCCATGTTGGCACCCGTCAGGGCAAGTTTATTAAGCATGTTGCATGCTTCCATTACATTTAGCCTCGGTATCATGAGCTTAGTGCAACGTAAATACCTTTTATGTGAAGTTGTATCTGTTATAACTGGCACATACATTTTATAACTTATGGTCCACACTGCATTCGTTAAACGTTTCAAATTGCTTAATAATTTTCATAATACTGTGAGTGAAGCAGTATTTACTAAACGTTTTTTATTTTCGTAAATACTTTACCTAAACCTATGAATTCACCAACTTTATGTTGACGTTTTAAGCATGTTTTTCAGGTGCTTAGCTTTGGACTTCTCTGATGTGCTATGTGGAGTCTACGTGCAATATGATATCATCTTTCAAGACTTTATTATCATTCATACTCGTTGTCTTTTGAAAGCTTAATCATGCTTCCGCAACGTTTTAAATTACCCTAAAAAACATTTTTTTCAAGTGTGGCAACCTACTTATTCTGAGTGGCAACTAAATCATCACTGCTATCAGCATCATTTCCAGAATCAACTAGAAAATTAGCAGTGCTGATATTGCTACCAGACACAGAAGAGCTGCCACTACACTCTTACCTTTATTCAAATCATTAGCTACTCTCTCATCATCATTGAATATTTTAGGATATTCAATATCAAAAAAGTTTATATGATTAAAATCTTAAAAAACATTTGCATAATCATTTTTTTCAACTTTAGAATCCTTAAAAGGAAATATATTCTCAAAAAACTTAACATCTCTTGAAAAATGAACTGATGCTTATCAAGACTGTATAACCTATATCCCTTTTTAAAACTAGAATATCTTATCATAACACATTTCTTAGATCTGCTACTAAACTTGTCATTATTGTTGACAATGATAGCATAACACAAACAACCAAACACTCTTAAGTGAGAGAGAGTATGACATTTTTTAAATATCATTTCATAGGGAGACTTTCCATTTAACATGGAAGAAGGGAGTCTGTTAATAAGATAAGTAGCAGTTAGAATACACTCAGTCCACATCCTTAAAGGTATTCCCCCCTGAAACATAAGAGATCTAGCACCATTTAAAAGATGTCTATGTTTCCTCTCAGCAATCCCATTTTGTTGTAGAGTATACACACAAAAAATTTAATGAATAATCCCTTTATCAAAACATAGTTTAGTTACAGATTGATTAACAAAATCAGTACCATTATCACTTATAAAAACTTTAATTTTCCTTTTAAATTGATTTTCAAACAAATTATAGAAAACAATTATGAAGTAAGGAACCTTATCTTTAGATTTAATCAAGTATACCTAAACTGCTCTAGTGTAATCATCCACAATAGTTAAGAAAAACCTGAACTCCTCAGAACTAGTCACCTTATAAGGCCCCCATAAATCTAAATGAACAAGATCACCTAACCATTTAGAAGTATGATCACTTAAAGGAAAAAGGTTCTCTAGTTTGTTTATCCCCTTGACAAATTTCACAACAAATAGTATTATCCTTTTTATTTATGTTTAGGGAATATTTAAGAACATTTAGAACAGGGTCTGCATGTTGACCAAGTTTGCAGTGCCAATCATGCTGAGATAGCAAACATTAAAATCTAAGGGTAATATTATTACTTTTAATACCTTTGTGTTGGGAGTTATATTTGAGTTGATAATACAAAACAAGAATGAAACAAGAAGGACTTAAAGGAAAAGGACCTAAATCGACAATAAGAGATTCTTCAAGCTGGTGGAGTATATTCTACAAAAGATGGAAGATATCAGAAGATACTAAAAGATATGCTCAAGAAGAATAAAGATAAAGATTAAAAGATTTAGTTTCCTTATTGTATTTATTATGTTTCCTTGTAAACCTAGATATCTCTAGTATATAAAGAGATACAGGTTATAGGTTTTAGTATCCAGAAAAGTGTGTGTACACAAAGTGTTAGAGATGTAGACGTCTATAAAGTTGGTGTAGCCTCAAGGTAATCAAGGTTTTCCTTGATCCCTGTTACAGTTCATTGATGTAACCGTATTATTCTGATCAAATAATATTGGGGTTGTGGTGAATGTTTGGTAAAACCTTGTTACAATATCATTGTTCTTATGTTAATTCCGCTATACATATTTTATGTTCATTGATGTTGTTAATCCTAGACTAAGCCTAGATCTTTAAACTCAACATGTGGTATCAGAGCCTCGTGGCTCTTGATCTAGGATCTACAAGTTTTTAGAAGAAACCCTAAAACCCTAATTTTCAAGAAATCGTGTGGTTAAAGTTTTCTGAGGTTTTGGAGTTAAATTGGTATAGCAATGTTTATAATTGTCATCTCTACCTTAATTGGTATGCAATACAATTATAAATCATTGTTACTATTAAGGGTTTTCTTCACATCGAATTCGGTTTTCTTTTCGATACTTAATTCAAATTCGGTGATTTTCCTTTTCAGTAAACTGTTAAATTCTGTGATATTAGGGTTTTGTTAAAACCCTAATTCGATAAAAGTATAGTGGATCGTGTTGGATCTGGTTGCTGTTATGGTTCATATATCTCAGATAGCATGGGTTTGTTCACCTGGTGATTTACGTTCAAGGTTAAACGTTTTTGGTGTTAAACATTTTAAGATTTTAAGGTGAAACAGTTATAGGGTTTTGAACATGGTGTGTATAAAGTGGATATGCTGCGTGTTTGGATCTGATCATTGCTTGTTCGTTCACTGTTCTTACAAGAAGATCGTACATAAAGAAAAACGATCTCTAATTTTTTCTTGATCGCTGGTCATGTTGGTTAAGGGTTTCGACATTTGTGTGCTTGATGATAATGAAGCAGCAACAAGAAGTAAAGTAACAGCAAGTTACATGTTTTGTGTTTGCCTAAAGCAGCAGGCTGCGTGATATATTGAAGAAGATATACAAGTATATACTCGTTATGAGAAGTATGGATATTACCATGTATTGTTTGTATATTATGGTAATCACGTAGGGGGGCCATACACACTATTTGAAGATTCGTTTGGAGAGAAAGAAGATATGGCCAAGTATTCGTACGTTTATAATAGCAGGACCACGTGAAGGTTTATATTGTTGTCGCAACCATAGGAAAAAGAAACTTTATACTATTCGTGCTACAGTTGGGCTTCAAAAATTACAACTGTTTGAGCAAAGAAAGGTACTGTTCGCACAAGAGAGGATTAATATTGTTCGAGTGTATAGAACTTAATGCGGCTTTCATTGATTAATACTGTTGGGCTCAAGATATGTGGGCTTTAAGAGTTTTTAATATTGTTCGGGTCAAGGGAAGTAATTTAGTGTTGTTCGATATTAATACTGTTTGAACGAAGTAAGTTTATGCTGCTCGAACATATTACAGCTGTTTGCATTGTCCGAGAAGATTTTACAACTGTTAGTTGTATCCGAGAACAAGAGTTTATACTGCTAGTGTTATCCGATTAGCAGTTAATACTGCTGGTTCTATTCGATTTCGGATAAAACATGTTTTTGGTTCTCGGTTATCAGGTGATCTCGAACAGATGAGTGACACACACAGAATATTTGGGTTTTGGTTATGATTTTACATATTCTTAAAACGTTTAAAAGGCTCGTATTTTGGATCTATTAAAGATGTGGTTACGAAGAAGGTTGTTTATCACCTATTTGAAGATGAAGTGGAATTATTTGGTTTGTGTTTTATCATATCTTAAAGTGAGTGTAACACTTTAGAGATAACTTGTTTGGTTATATACGGTTTATGATAAAGACTTGATAAAACTAGTTTTTACCTGATGTAAGGAGATACATTGTAGTACTCACAGGTATTTACTATCACGTGGTCAGTGACTCATGTAAGGCATGCGGATTTATCAAGAGATCGAGGTCTACTCATAAAACGAAGAAGAAGATTATGAGTTCTTATCATATTATAGTGCAAGACATAAGACACAAGTTTGGGTTGTTCTACTTCTACATCAAATTGGTAATACTTAGTTTTCTTCATTAGTGATCATTACATAGAGTCTACAGAATTGAAGATTCAAGAAATGGTTAACATATAGGTTTCAGGGGAAGCTTAATGTTAAAATGTTTAACGCATATTATTTTGCTACAATGAGGTGAGAGGTTAATTACTACTGCTGAGTTCTTGTTACTTACTCTGAAGTTTAAGAATTTTACTTTTTCAAGTTTATTTTTCTTAAGGTACGTAATGGAGGGCGATTTGGGTCATTGGAATACTTGGATTAGAAGTGTGATAGTGTTTCGTAGTTGTGAAGATCAAAGTTGCATACTTTAGTCTCCTATTTGATATTGACAAAAAGGGGAAGAAGATTTGATGATTTGCAACTTGTAGATCCTTGGTAGTTTAAGGGGAAGTTTCATTCGTATATTAACTTCAGGGGAAGTTCGTGCTTATTTGGTTTTGTCATTATCAACTAGGGGAAGATTGTTGGGAATTATATTTGAGTTGATAAGACAAAACAAGAATGAAACAAGAAGGACTTAAAGGAAAAGGACCTAAATCGACAATAAGAGATTCTTCAAGCTGGTGGAGTATATTCTACAAAAGATGGAAGATATCAGAAGATACTAAAAGATATGCTCAAGAAGAATAAAGATAAAGATTAAAAGATTTAGTTTCCTTATTGTATTTATTATCTTCCTTTGTAAGTCATGATCTCTCCCTATATAAAGAGATCATAGACACATAGTTTTTGTATCCAGAAAAGTGTGTGTGTACACAAGAAGATGAAGACGTCTAGTATAGAGTTGGTGTAGCCTCAAGGTAATCAAGGTTTTCCTTGATCCCTGTTACAGTTCATTGATGTAACCGTATTATTCTGATCAAATAATATTGGGGTTGTGGTGAATGTTTGGTAAAACCTTGTTACAATATCATTGTTCTTATGTTAATTCCGCTATACATATTTTATGTTCATTGATGTTGTTAATCCTAGACTAAGCCTAGATCTTTAAACTCAACACTTTGTAATTATAGTAGTATAATCCTTCACACTGTTCACCAATCCCCAAAACATTTTTTAGATTCAAATCCCGATTCAAGAAATAACATCTATTCTCATAAAAGGCAACTATAACCTTATTTTCTTTAACTAGTTTATGAACAGAAATCAAAGTGACACAATTTTCAGGTATAACCATTGGTATGTGCTTAATTACACATACCATTTTCTATTAAAAACGGACTTAAAAGACTAAAAACGTACCAAAGATACATTGTATTTGTATGTTTTGCATTTGAATTGTGCAGGAACGGATATTCAAAAAGAAAGCCAAAAACGACCAAACCAAGCACGGGATGGAAAAGACAAAGTCAATCCGAAGCCAAAGTCAGTCAAAGTCAAAAGTCAGCCACATGAAGAAAATACAACTTAAGGGACTAAAATTGCCAAACCTCAAGTTGTATTACAAGAGTTAAAAGACAAGGGCTGAAATCGAAAATTGCGGGTGAAGTATAACTTTAGGGGCCAGTTCTGCCAAAACCCCTAAAAGTTGTATCATAAAAGGGGCAAAGTTTACAATGAAGTTATAAGAATTGAGGGGCCAAAGCTGCCAACCTACCCAAAGACCATTTTTCCCGCCCAACAAAACCCAGGTACAGAGTAGGGATGTCTTCCCATACCTTCTCCCTGCAAAACACTCAACACCCTAGATAAATCATTTCAACCACTCCACTATTTCCCCCCCCCCCAGCTGTATAAGTGCCATGTTGGCAATCCCTCACCACTTTCCAAGCTTTTCGATGGCTGTGATTGACTCCAAAGAAGCACAAAAGAAATTGAAGGCTGGGATTTGTTTTAGAATCACCTCACACAACAAACACACTTGGTTTTTGTCTCTACAAAGAAACACAGAAGAAAGAAGTCGAAGGGAAGAAGACTTCGGCTATAAATAGAGCCTTTTGTAAGCCTTTGAGGCAACTAGTTAGTTTTTAATTTTTAATATAACTTAGCTTATTTTCAGTTCTTTTAAGACTCATTTACAGCTTTTACTCTCAGTTTTGTAACACTTTCAAGTTTTAATGCAAATTTGAGGTTTTAAGTCAATTTACAATTCCAAGTGTTAAGTTTCTTAATTGTGTTGTTTTGTGTTTAAAAACTCTAAATACAGCTTGTTTAACAAGCTGTTTTAACTAAGTGAACCTAAGAAGTTAAATTGATAAGAGAAAAATCACTAAAATTACTCTCAAATACACCACAACTTATTTTATAGATGATAAGCCAGTTTTGGACGGGCTTATGGACACCACTAGCTTGTTTTATGCAAGCTAGAGCTTGTAGATTCTTGGTTTAGCCCTATTTTGAGCAAGGGTGTAATATTTGGGTTTTGGTTATGATTTTACATATTCTTAAAACGTTTAAAAGGCTCATATTTTGGATCTATTGAAGATTGTGGTTACGAAGAAGGTTGTTTATCACCTATTTGAAGATGAAGTGGAATTATTTGGTTTGTGTTTTATCATATCTTAAAGTGAGTGTAACACTTTAGAGATAACTTGTTTGGTTATATACGGTTTATGATGAAGACTTGATAAAACCTTGTTTTTACCTGATGTAAGGAGATACATTATAGTACTCAAAGTTATTATTTACTAATCAGTGGTCAGTGACTCATGTAACGCATGCGGATTTATCAAGAGATCGAGGTCTACTCATAAAACGAATAAGAAGATTATGAGTTCTTATCATATTATAGTGCAAGACATAAGACGTCAAGTTTGGTTGTTCTTATTCTCCATCAATGGTTACAATACTAATTTAGATTTCTCTCATTAGTTGTTCATTACATGCGTCTACAGAATTGAAGATTCTAGAATTGCGTTAACATTATAGGTTTTCAGGGGGAAGCTAATGTTAAAATTGTTTAACCATTTATTTGCTACATTGAGGTGAAGGTTTTTACTACTGCTAGTTTAAGTTTCTACTGTTCAAGTTCATTTTTCTTAAGGTGCGTAATGGAGGGCAATTTGGGTCATTGGAATACTTGGATTAGAAGTGTAATATTGGTTTGTAGTTATGAAGATCAAAGTTGCATACTTTAGTCATTTATTTGATATTTACAAAAAGGGGAAGAGGATTTGATGATTTGCAACTTATGAAGCCTTGATGGTTTTGCATAGCTTAAGGGGAAGTTTTCATTCGTATATTAACTTCAGGGGAAGTTCGTGCTTATTTAGTTTTGTCATTATCAATAGAGATGATGTTGGATTTATTAATTTGAGTTGATAAGACAAAACAAGAATGAAACAAGAAGGACTTAAAGAAAAAGGACCTAAATCGACAATAAGAGATTCTTCAAGCTGGTGGAGTATATTCTACAAAAGATGGAAGATATCAGAAGATACTAAAAGATATGCTCAAGAAGAATAAAGATAAAGATTAAAAGATTTAGTTTTCTTATTGTATATATTTATGTTTTCTCTTGTAAACCTAGATATCTTAGTATATAAAGAGATACAGGTTATGGTTTTAGTATCCAGAAACGTTGTGTGTACACAAAGTTGATTAAAAGAGGTAGACGGGGGTAGGGGGGACTATAGAGTTGGTGTAGCCTCAAGGTAATCAAGGTTTTCCTTGATCCCTGTTACAGTTCATTGATGTAACCGTATTATTCTGATCAAATAATATTAGGGTTGTGGTGAATGTTTGGTAAAACCTTGTTACAATATCATTGTTCTTATGTTAATTCCGCTATACATATTTTATGTTCATTGATGTTGTTAATCCTAGACTAAGTCTAGATCTTTAAACTCAACACTTTGTAATTATAGTAGTTTAATCCTTCACACTGTTCACCAATTCGCCCCAAAACATTTTTTAGATTCAAATCCTGATTCAAGAAATAACATCTATTCTCATCAAAGGCAACTATAACCTTATTTTCTTTAACCAGTTTATGAACAGAAATCAAAGTGACATAATTTTCAGGTATAACCATCACATCATACAGAGTTAAACCATTAGATAATCTTGAGATTCCCAATGTAGGAATATGGCACCTCAATCTATTAGGATTGACCATTTTAAATTTTAGATGGAAATTATCAAGAAACATTTATTAATTTCTTTATCAGTGTAAGTCATATGTTGGTTTGCCCCTGAATCAACAATTTTTCCATTACTAACAAGTTTAGGTTTAAAATTAGTATTAGAACAAAAAAAAATTCAAAATTTTTATGAAAAATTGAACTTTTATTAAAATAAGTACCTGTCATATTGGCCTGCACATATTTTCCAACTTTATTGTTTTTGATGAGAGAGATAAGGGTAGCCATTTGTTCATCTGTAAACCCAGAAGATGAACTTTTCCATACAGAAATATTATTAGAAACACTTTGTTTCTTAAAATTTTGACCAGACTTTTTCTTTCTAAAATCAGCAGGGTAACTAATGATTTTAAAACATCTATCAATAGTATGACCATTAAAACCATAGTTTTCACACACCAAACCAGAACCCACACCTTGCCTATTAGTATTCAAACCAGAACCCCCACCTTGTTTATTATTATTCAAATTATTAGGTCTTGAAGGTCCAACACTAAAATTCTGATTACTTCTCTGAAAGTTTTGGCAATTAGGCACATTAGACAGAAAGGCAGAAGCCTAGTTCCTTTGAGAGGAACCAACTATACTACCAACAGCAACTCTGTGAGACTCCTCACTAGAAATGGTAGCATAAGCACTTCTCACATCAGGCAAAGTCTCTCTAGACAAAATAGAGCTTCTAATTTGCATATAAGAATCATCTAAGCCCATAAGAAATTGCATTAATTTCAACAACTGATTATGTTTCTTAAAACCTTTAGAAGCATTGCAAACACATTTAGGCAACTCAATCATAGCATCATATTGTTTCCATAAAGAATTCAACTTATGATAACAATCAGCAATATAAGAGCCATTTTGTTTAAGAGTATTAATTTGATTATGTAAACCAAACATTATTGATCCATCCACCTTGTCATAAGTTTCTTTTAATTCCTCCCAAACATGTTTAGCCCTTTTTGAAAAAATTTGACCTAAAAAAAGTTCCTCAGATATTGAATTCAAGATCCAACCCAAAACAATTGCATTCACCCTATCCCACTATTTACCAAGAACCTCATCTGTATTAGATCTTTTACAAGAACCATCAATAAAACCAATCTTATTCTTTCCTTCTAAAGCCAAAAGCATAGCACATGACCATACTTGATAATTTTCAGTTCCTTTTAGTTTTATTGAAACAACAGTTAGAGCAGTAGTATCATTAGGATGCAAGTGTAATGGATCACTAATATCTAACTTACTTATTCTAGTAACAGGATCATGAACATCATCATCATGATCAGAATTAATAGGAGAATTATGCTCAAAATTATGAACAGACATGATGACAAACAAGAAAACAAATAGAGAAATAAAAACGAACAATAAGAAAGGAGGAAAGAAGTTCTCAGGCTTTCACACCAGTTAAGGTGAAAGATCAAGGGTAGACAGACTCAATTAACACTAAAAAAAGAGAGAGATAAAGAGGTGTTACAGAGCTTTAAATGATATGCAACGGAAAGCAATACTAAACTATCTTCTTGATTCACTTAGTCAAGAAGGCTAGCAGATTAAACACCCAATCACCAAGATCCACAAAACTCTAATTCCTCAAATTAGAGCAAATCTAACCCATAACTTTCAAAAATAAAGATTAAGCAATCTTAACCACCAACCAATCAACCAGAGAGAGTAGAATCACCAAGATCTAAGAAGCCCTAATTTTTCAAAATTGGGGTTTTTTGAAATTAACAATAAATCTGTGCAATTAAATTACAGATCTTACAAGAAAATAGTTTTAATAAAAAACTGATTGATTATTTCTGAAAATCCCTAAATATTATGAAACACTAATTTTTAAAAAATGATTTCAGAGCTACCTGGCTCTGATACCATGAAGAAATTATGAATTTTATTTATAAAAAACTACTCAAATTTTAATTTGAGTATCAACAATTACATAGAAAACTGATCTCAATTAGATGAATCAAACCAAAACAATCCACCACTACTACTTAGTTGTGGATCTATTATCTAGATTGATAATAGTTCTATTATAATAGAACAATAACAAGATCAAGATGATCTAACAAACTAGAGTTTACAACTTTTGAGAGAGAGGAACGATTTTAGAGAGAGATCAATTCAGAAGTAAAAGTTAAAGCTGGAGAAATCAGCTTTTATAGCATCTTGACCAAACCGACTTATAACAATCAACACTTGGCAGCAACAACCCCTCATCTATAAGCCTTTGATCAACCACAGCCAAATCTTGTTTAAAGCCTAAACAAAAAGAACAAAGATACACAATAAGCCCCTGAACATTTAAAGTTTACCATTTGAGACTATTATTTGAATAAAAATACTTCACAAATTTCTTAATTGACAATTTACAATCTCTTCTATCAATACATCTTTGCCTACATTATTTTTTTCGGATCTCCATTATTCGTTATTCATCAATTGTGACGTAATCATCTATCATTATAATAGCATTTTTAAGCATGTATGTATTCTTTTTATGCCCTGGTTTTATGTTTTTTAGGTTTAGTTTTTGTTTATCAAGAGTCTTTATTTATCAAGATAGTCTTTATTTATCAAGATCAAGATAAGATTTCTGTGAGTTTTTGTTTTTTTCTAATTATCAAATCGTGTTAATCGTAAGAAAATTAAAATTTTAGTTTTTGTTTTTTAAATAATTTTTCACCAACCATGATTTATCCCATGTGATCATCACTACCACCGAACATCACCACGACGGGTCAGTTTAAAAAATCACGTGAACAGCACGTGACTTGTTTAGTCACATGCATAGAGGAGGACGACTTTGTCAGGGGCTAAAAGGTAAAAAAAATTACTTAGAAAGCATTTGAAATTTCTGAATATATAAAACATATATCATAACTCCTGAATATATAAAAAACATATATCATATAAACTCTATTGCTGGTAAATTACTCAACATATAGTTCCTCATATATATCATCATCGTCCTCGACAACATCCTGACAAAAAAAAGATAAACAACCTTGAAGAGAGGAAACAAAGATATGTATTAAACTAACCGGTAATCCAAGTGACTCAAGCTCATCCGCTGAGTCCGAGTCAGACTTGACTTCTCCCTTGTGTACAGTCAGACTCAGAGGATGAGCTTGAGTCACTTGGATTACCGGTTAGTTTAATACATATCTTTGTTTCCTTTCTTCGAGGTTGTTTATCTATTTTTTTATCAGGATGTTGTCGAGGACGATGATGATGTGTATGAGGGACTATATGTTGAGTAATTTACCAGCATTAGAGTTTATATGATATATGTTTTTTATATATTCAGGAGTTATGATACATGTTTTTATATATATATAAGTTATGTTTTTAGAGACAAATTATGATAAATATTTTTTTTGGGTATTCTTGAAGGAGGACTACATGGACGAACTGCTGCTTAGGATCAATGCGATTTATGTAGGAATTTTTGAAAATCACTTTTGGTACTTTTTAGGATAAAAATAAACGCTTGATAAAGCCTAATGGAAATTAAGCGCTACTTGTTTTTTATAAGATAAAAATAAAACGGCTATAAAAAATGCCTAAGCCAAGATCAAATTTTAAAACAAGGCGCCCAAAATATTTTAAAACAGCTTATGAAAACAAATTTTAGGGCCTGTTTGTTTAGGTTAATGGGATAACTTTAACTTTTGGATTTGGATACAATCCAATATTTTAGGTTGGATATAGCTAGATGTGCCCACAATAATATTTATAGTTTAAACTCTTGATAAAAGTAAAATACTAAATTTATATGAAACCATAAAAAGAGAAGAGGCCAACAAGAGTCCACGTTGCAATGTCAGAATATATACACTGTTTTTTTCTCAACCCCGGCTTCTTAAAGGACTTTTGAAGATCCTCGAATATAAGGGTTTTAGTGGGCTCAACCTATGACAACTTTTTAACCAAACATGATATTTGACCACATCCTTAAATATTTAGTCTGAGCCTCACATACTAAACGCTTCCTAAGTAAAAAAACTTACCTTTTAGCCCCTGGCAAAGTCGTCCTCCTCTATGCACGTGACTAAACAAGTCACATGATTTTTTAAACTAACTCATGGTGGCGATGTCCTGGTGGTAGTGATGACCACATGGGATAAACTATGGTTGGTGAAAAATTATATCAAATACAAAAACTAAGATTTTAATTTTTTTTACGATTAAAAAGATTTGATAAATAGAAAAAACAAAATCTCACAGAAATCTTATCTTGATCTTGATAAATAAAGTCTATCTTGATAAATAAAGACTCTTGACAAAAAAACTAAGATTTTTTTTTTTTAGCAAAAAAAAAAGATTTCCATTAGGCTTTACCATGCGTTGTTGAAGTTTTAAAACAAAAGTGGTAAACAATCCTAAGAAGATTCCACTGACTGTTGATTTTGAATATGTCAGATTGGTCGTGCGTGTCCGTGCTCACTAATGTGCGGTTTCGGGTTAATGTTGGGATTTTACAAACTAGTTAACCAATTAACTACGAGTACGCAGCGGATGTATTTTGATATTATGAATTAACACATATAAATTAAACAAGTAATTTACTAACCTTTTGTTTATTGAATTAAATCAATAAACGAGTATAGATCTTGATTTTTGACCCCGTTAGTGATTAAAATAGTCACCTCTATGGTATGCTCACACTACACGTCACACGAGCACGTTAGGATGCTACTGCTTGTTTCACAATTACTAAAACAACTTGTATTTAATGCTTGTTTTAGATCCAATCCAAATACCTAAGTGGTATACGTTTAGATCGAACAAAGAAAAAAAGAAAAACCCCAAAACAAACCACCACAGGACTCGAACCTGGGTTGTTGATACAGCATCAAACAACTACACCATAGAACTATATGTCCTTTGATGGAATAATATTCAAGCGAATATTATTTATTCTCGGATCTTCCTTAAAATAGCAAAGGAGAAAACCAAAAAACAAACCACCACAGGACTCGAACCTAGGTCTATAGAAACAGAAGGGAACGACACGACCATTAGTCTGGATGTCCTTTATTGTACCAATCTTCTGTGTGTTTACCCTTTATATCGAAACCCTAAAGGGATCATTAAGGATAAATGAGACGATCTGCCAAGGGTTTTTGGAGAGTAAAACAAAACGAATATTTTAAGGTTATTTGTATATGTCGTGTCTCATAGAGGAGGAGATGGTGTTTATGTTAGGATCATTAAAAGTGTCGATTATGTGATTTTGTGTTATTTAGTCATTAGTCTTTCTTTTGTTAATGTCAAAGTAGTTTGTAATAAGGTGTATTATGCTAAAAGAATGAAATAGCATAATTACCAAAGTCTAGGGACTAGAAGTGATAAGTTAGGAAAATAAAGGAAGGGAAGCCTCATTCCCTCACCTATAAATACCCCTCTAATCTTCATTAGAGGATGATGCCTTGTAACTAACTCTTCTATTTTCCCTCCATTTTAATATCATTTGAAATTTGAATACTTGCCATCCTCTACTATTCTCTCTATGCTTCCATGATCGATATGTTTGATTCAAGATAAACGAGACCTATCAAGTGGTATCAATCGCCAATAGAGAATAAGAGTGTTCGATTTGTGAGATTTTTCCACGTCCGAGAAGCGAAAAATAATGTTCGAAGAATTCGGTTGAAGGTTTTGAGTTTTTGAGATAAGTTTTGGCAGCAAATTCGAGTAATTGGGTGTGATCGAGTGTAGTTTTGCATTCTCTACAGTTCTCGAAAGTGTTTTTAAAGTTCTCGGAAGCATCTTAGCATTCTCGAAAGTCGTTATTTCTTCTCTCAGATCATTTTTCTTGTAGTTTTGGCAGATTCAGTAGTATTATTTGTGTAATAGATATATACGACCTTTTGGTTCTATCAAAAATCGTATATTAGGTGCTTATTCTCAAACTCGGTTTTATCGAGTTTTATAAGTTTCACATTTTCGGTTCTTTTAAAAATTGTGAATAAGGTGTTGATACGTTTAATCTCGGAAATAAGCTTTCAAAGTCATAATATACATTCATTTCACGGTTTTTATCATGAATTTGAGTATTGAAAAACAAATTTTTTCAAATTCTGAAAATTTAGAAATCAAATTCGGTTTTATCGAGTTTGAAGCAAGATTATTTCCGAGTTTATTAAGTTTTTAAGAATACCGAGTTTGTTAGTATTTGTTGTCCGAGTTTGTGTACTGTTCGAGAAGTTTATCGATATACAAACTACTTGTTATCCGTGAACAGTGTTGTTCGAATTTGACAACTATTACCGAGTTTGATACTATTCTCACAAATATCACTCATTTTCGTCTACAAAGATCCAATATTTGAATCATAAGACATGTCGACATCCAAAACATATCAACAATCCCTTGCTGATGCCGGTTCTAAGACTAGGCCTCCTATGCTTGAAAGGGGTAGTTATATACCGTGGGCAAGTAGATTCAGACGATATCTAAACCGGAAGAGAGACAACCGAAAGTGGCTTCTCAAAGCACTTGATGAAGGCCCTTATGTGTTTAAGATCTTTACTCCTGAAGGCTCGACAATAGCACGATTGCAAACTGCAGAGGATCTTGAAGGTGATGACTTATTGCTCCATGATGTTGAAATGGAGGTCATGAATATGATTCTACTTTCTATTCCTAATGAGATTTACAATTGTGTGGATACTTGCACTTCGACCAAGGATATGTGGAAACGAGTTGAACGTTTGATGAGGGGAACTATACAAAACAAAGTTGACAGTTCAACGCGTTTTACGAACGAATTTGATCAATTTGTTGCTGAACCAGGGGAATCACTTGTTTCTATCTACAATCGTTTTGCTTAGTTAATGAATGATTTGGAACGAAATAACATGAACTTTCCAACTGTTACAATTAACACAAAGTTTTTAAATAGTTTTCAACCGGAATGGTTGAAATATGTGACTCAATTTTGTCTTGCTAAACAATTGACAGTGGATTCGTTTGATGATCTTTTTGATTATCTTCAGCAATTTGAGAAACTGGTTAATGCTTCAAGGGCAAAGAAGTTAGAAAAGTCTCATGACCCTTTGGCTCTAGTAGCACACACGGGTTCATCCTCCAGACAAATATCATCTTATTATGTGACACATCCTACATCTGTGGTTGATTATGATGATGAGTACCAGCAAGATGATGTTCACAACAATTCTGAAGATCCTCTAGTCTCTGCGATGTTGCTACTTGCAAAATCCATTACTCAAAATTTCTCTAATCCAACAAATATTCGTCTTCGTGCTTCATCCAACACCAGAAATCAAGCAATCATTCAAGGAGACAGGGTGAACATTCAAAGCAGGAATTCTGGTAATACTGGAAGAAATAGCAGACGAGCTTATGTTCAAGAGGAAGTTGTTGAGGGAATGAATGCTCCAAAAGAGACTATAAATATTCAAAGGACTCTTTGAACTCCATCTTCAGGCAATACTTCAACTGTTTAATGCTACAACTGCAGTGGAAAAGGACATTATGCTAGGAATTGTCGAAAACCAAGGGTTCGTGACTCAAAGTATTTCATGGAGCAAATGTTGCTGGCAAAACAGGATGAAGCTGGCGTAATTCTTACTGATGAGCAGAATGATTTTCTCTTTGCTGACGCATCAAGGATGGAAGAAATTGAAAAACTCAGTGCAAACATATGCTTAATGGCCAGAATTCAACCATCTGATCATACTTCTGATGATGGGCCAAGCTACGAGTCTGCATTTATAAGTGAGATACAATCTTCATCCATCGATGAGAATAATGAACCAATATATCCAACTCATACTAAAATTATTAACAGTACCATTGGTGATGATAAAATTAATAGCAATATTAAATTTGATTCATTCAAGGGAAATGTTAATAGTGGCAGTGTTGAAAAAGATACACATGTTCCTGATCTATGTGCAGTAGAAAAACTTGCTAGAAATGCATATCAGGAAGCTGAAAAACAACAAATATTTGCTCAACAAGTTCAAAAACAAAACACGTATTTGACTAGTCAACTTGAGATGTATAAGGAACGGGTTCAGATTTTGGAAAACATAAAAAAGGATAATAATTATCTCAATGAATTTCTTGAAGCTGATGAACGGGCAAAACGTTATAATAAACAAGCTCAGTCTCAATTAGTTTCGTGATAGAGATATCATTCGAGTTCTCGAAAAACAACGAGATAAATTAGATTTAGATGTCAAAAAATTACAAAGGAAAAATGAGGAATATAAAAAGACTCATTCAATTTTTAAAGGGCAATGATGTGAAAAAGAGGATACTTATCATGATGCTATTCTAGATCTTGAGACCAAACTAAAAAAGAATGTTGATCTGATTTTGAAACTTGGTAATTCTTTACAAGGAATGTTTATGCTTGGACCAAAACCATTGTCTGTGTATGATCAACAATTAAAACATGGTTTGGGGTATTGTTTCCTTATACTCTCAAGCAGCAAGTTCCAATGTGTCCAAGTTATAGTTGCATCTAGTTTGGGGTAATTTAGAAATTCTCTTTGAATGTAGTTATTCTGAGGACACTCTTGAGGATGCTTTCAAAAGTCAACAAAAAAATGAAAGATATAAATGAATGAATCCAAATGCAGGTGGCGAACAAACAAATTTTTGGACAATTAACTACAAACAATTAAATGCGCTTTATGAAGATTTTGTTCCTCAAAAAGAGCTTTCTGTTGAGCAAAAATATTTTTAATCTTCTATTCCCTCTGTTAAGATTCCGGTATCAAAAAATATGTCGAGTGAGTCACCTTTGATCAAAGAATTAGACAAGATAAAAGGATATTTTGAAAGGATGTCTGTGCTAATACAACAGAACTGTAAAAGAGAGCATTTTTTACACATCACAGGCAGAAATACAAATTAATGATTTTTGTCGAGATCAGGTTAAACTAATTCTTAACGAGTTGAAGGTTTATCTTGATTTCTTTCGAAATCTATTTCAAAGGGATATAAAAGAAATGAAAGATGTTTTTGAGTCTACAGAAAGTGAACTTGATGAACAAGAGAAGCAAAATGATTTGTTGAAAGATTAACTTTTGGAAGCATCACTCAAACATGATGTTGAGCTGTGTGTGTTGTTAAATCATGAATGTATAGATAAGATCTTAAATGCTGAACTTCAACAAGTCAAAAAGAAATCTTTTGAGATTTAAAAGGGTTTGCAAGCAAGAATAAAAATTCTTGAAAAAGATGTTCAAAGATGTCAAAAGCAAATTGTTGATTTTGAATTCCAGTTACAACATGAAAAAGAAAAACATAAATGGGATTCAACTTCGAAGAATAAGAACACAAATCCTCTTGATTACTCTTGGATTTCAAAGTTGTGAGAAATTGGAATGAGAAAACATATCTTTGGATTTTTAAAGGACAATATTGATAAAAGAACGGACTATTGTCAAAACTAGAATATCAAAAGCTTTTCGATTCAATCAAAATGACACGGTCTCAAACTCAAAAGGAAATGGATGAATTAATTATTCATGTTTCTGAGAAAATATATGCATATGGTGTTATTCGTGCTGAGAATCAGAATCTTTTATCTACCATATCTGAGTTAAAGACAAGATTGGAAAAAGTTGAAAAGGGTAAGTCTGTAAGTACTAAGATTGATAAAATAAATGGTTATCAATCTCTTCTTTGTGTCACACCACTAAAAACCACAAACAACGCTTTTCAAAAGAAAAAAAAACGTGATGTTCCTAAAACAGAAGAAAACCATGTTATGTCAATTACCAGGTCACTTTACGACTTCAACTACCAAACAAACAGGGGCAAATCAAACACAATGTCATTTGATAGGAATGTACAGAGTTGTCCACAACACAAGAATCACAACAAAAAGATCTAAGAGTGTCTTTATCTTTCTACGGAAGATGATACCATTAGAGTTAGAAGACCAATGAGTAGATATTCACATGTTGCGCACAGTGTCTTAGATAACTCTAAGAAAGCAACAAAGAATGTAGCAGTTTACGTTAGAAAAAACATGAAGCAATCAAATCACATACACCATGCAAATGTTTATTTGAATAAGAGAATGTAATTGATGTTGATGTTGCAAATGCTTCTAAAGCGAAAACTTTGTTATGTGTTTCTTGTATGCAAAATGTGCTTATTCCTTGTCATGTTAAATGGCTTGTAAAGCTTAAATTGAATGTGCGTTTGAATGTTCGTAGAACCTTTCTTTATATTTAGAACATCAAAATCTTCAGAAAAATACTTTCTGCAGTCCTAAGACCTTGGTTTTCATGAGAAAGAGGGACACAATTAAAGGACTCTAGATTACTATTTCTGTAGTGTCCAAAATCTAAGATTGATGTAGAAAGTGTACTCAAAGCTAAGGATAATGTTTTAGTGCGTCTAGGATAAGGAAAAGGAAAATTTGCGAGATAACCGTTACAACTCATCATAAAGAACAAGATTTGAACAAGTAGAATTTGGAAAAAGTGGTTTGAATCACAACCAAATGTTATTTGGACTCCTGTCAGCGTAAAACCAAATGTTCATAATACTCGTTCATCTGAGAAACCATCGGTTTCAGTTAAGAAATGGGTAGTCAAATTGCCCAGTTGTCCATGTGTTGTCTCTTCTTGTGTTGCAGGTAGTTCAGATCGTTCTGTGGGTTGTTGACAGTGGTTGTTCAAAGCATATGACGGGTGATCGGTCACTATTGAGAAATTTCATTGAGAAATTCATGGGCACCGTTCGCTTTGGAAATGATAATTTTGCAGCAATCACAGGCTATGGCGATTATATACATGGCAATATCACTATTTGTCATGTATATTATGTTGAAGGTCTTGGACATAACCTCTTTAGCGTTGGACAATTTTGTGATGGAGATTTAGAAGTGGCTTTTCGTTCCAATACATGTTACGTACGAAATCTGGAAGGAGATGATTTGCTCACAGGTGGACGCGAATCTAATTTGTATACTATCTCTATTTCTGACATGGCTGCTTCTTCACCCGTTTGTCTCATGTCAAAGCAAACTTCAAACAAAGTCAATGGTTTGCACCCGATGACTGTCAAATCTTAACTTTGGTACCATAAACGATCTTACCAGACTTGACTTGGTTGACGGTCTACCAAAGTTCAAATATGGAAAGGATCACCTTTGTTCTGCTTGTGAAAGGGGAAAAAGCAAGAAAAGCTTACCATCAACCTAAATTGGGTTCCAAAGTTGATCTTCCAAATTGGAATGACTTATATGGATTTATGCGGTCAATGAGGCGTAGCTTCGATCAATGGGAAAGAAAGTTATTCTTGTGATAGTGGATGATTTTTTAGTATATACATGGGTTTATTTTCTTCGCTCGAAAGATGAAAGTCTAGAGATCATCAAGAAATTTATTGCTCAGCTCAAATTGAATTACAAGCCAAAGTTTGTAAGATTCGTACTGACAATGGTACTGAATTCAAAAACACATCTCTTAAAGACTCATTATGAAAAGTTAGGCATCATGCAACAATTTTCAATTGCTCGAACACCTCAGCAAAATGGAGTAGTTGAAAGACGTAATCGTACTCTTGTTGAGCTGCTCGCACAATGCTTATCTTTTCTCGGTTACCTGAATTTCTTTGGGCTGAAGCAGTGGCTACAGCTTGTTTTACTCAAAATCGGTCAATCATCCATACACGATACAACAAAACACCTTATGAGCTATTACGCGGTCGAAAACTGAATATTGCATATTTTCATGTGTTTGGATTGTGTATCAACAAAATGACCGTGATGATCTTGGAAAAATGAAACCAAAAGCAGACATTGGGGTGTTTATTGGTTATTCGAAAACATCAACAGGCTTTCAAATTTATAACCGACGGACCAAAATGATAATGGAGACCATTCATGTCAAGTTTGACGAGCTCACAGCAATGGCTTCTGAACATGACTGTTTAGAACCCGAACTTCAACGATTCAACAATCATAATTCATCAGCAGAACCAATGAATACTCCATCCAAAGAAGATTTGGATAATTTGTTCGGTCCGATGTTTGAAGAATATTTTGAGAAGACATCTTCTGATACAACCATCAATTCCGCTGCACAACCGACTCAAGTTCATGAAGATTCATCTTCCACATCTTCAATCTTTGTTGACGCACATGAGGCTCCTTCTGTTGTCACTACATCTGACGAACAAACTTCTCCAATCTCTTTGACCGAGGCTGATGAATTTAATCAAGAAGATTCTGCTGATTTTGATGGTAATGCACAGTTTGTTCCATATAATCCTCCAAGTCGTGAGGAAATTGAGTCATCTACAACGTCTCTAGAACCATCAAATGTGCAGAATTTCCATCAAGTACAACCCTTAACTCACATTTGGACAAAAGATCATCCTCTAGACCAAGTTATTGGTGACCCATCCAAACCTGTCATGACTCGTCAACGGTTACATACAGATTCTGAAGTATGCAAGTATGCATTAACCGTTAGTACTATTAAACCAAAGAATATCAAAGAAGCAATGGCAGACCACAGTTGGATTGAGTCTATGCAAGATGAGTTGAATTAATTTAAGAGACTTCAAGTTTGGGAACTCGTTCTACGACCAGAAGGAAAGAATATTATTGCTCTCAAATGGCTTTGGAAGAATAAGTGTGATGCTAAAAATATTGTGGTTCGGAACAAAACTCGTCTTGTGGCTAAAGGATATAAGCAGGAAGAAGGCATTGATTTTGAAGAGTCATTTGCTCCTATTGCTCGTCTTGAGGATGTTCGAATGTTTATTGCTTATGCTGCTCATAAGAATATCACTATCTTTTAAATGGATGTCAAAATGGCTTTTATCAATGGTCCTTTGAAAGAAGAAGTCAATGTCAGCCAACTTGAAGGGTTTATTGATCCAAAATTTCCAAATCACGTCTACAGGTTAAAAAAAGCTCTATACGGTCTTAAGCAAGCACCTCGTGCATGGATGTAAAGATAATTGTAAAAGCACACCAGGAGGATTGCAATTTCTAGGTGGATAGCTCGTGAGTTAGAGTTCTAAATATAAAATTGTACTGCGATGTCTACTGCTAAGGTTGAATGGTTTCCTTGTTCTGCATGTGTGCTGCACAAGTAATTTGTGCGTACTCACTGTTGACTTTTGGATATAAGACATCGGATTCTGATGTACTGTGATTCCAAGAGTGCCATTGCTATTTCATGCAATCCGGTCCAACATTCTAAGACTAAGCACATTGACATCCGGTATCATTTTATTAAAGAACATGTTGAGAAGGGTACTGTGGAAATTTACTTTGTCGGGACAGAATACAACTTGAGATTTATTTAACTAAGGGCTTCAAAAAACGCTTTGAGTATCTTGTTTATCGCATTGTTTGAGATGTATGACTACAACTCAGTTGGAAAGCCTGACAAAAGTTATCTTCTTGAAAAGTCTACACAAAAACATGTAAATAAATTTTTCAAAAACAAAAGAAAAAATTAAAAAAAAAATTCAAAATACCAAAAAGATTTGACATATTTTTTTATAAAAAAAACATAATTTAACAAGATCACATGATTAGATTCATGATTCCAAGTTTTTATAAAAAACTTTCAAATTGAAAATACGGAATCATGATCTAAGGGGGAGTTCTTAAAATTTTCCATTCACATACATCATTTTGGAAATAAAATAAAAACAATGATCTCTCACAAAGACTGAATTTGAAAACCGTTATAGTTTCAAGGGGGAGTTTTTATTTAAAAATCTTCATTTTCGGACTAAGTACTTTACATGATTTTATTTCAAGGGGGAGTTTTTGAAAAAATTCATTATTCAAGGGGGAGTTTGTGAAAATTGAAAAACAAATCGAAAATGATAATCACAGGGGCTAAATGTGTCAATTTTCAAAAAAAAAATCGGTGGCTATAAAAGGGGCATAATTTTCGATCATAAATTTTTATAAGTACCGAATCTATTTTGTCGAGTTTGAGGTAGAACATCATAACACGTCATTTAGAGTTCATTACAACGTTTGATATATTTTCTTCTCTACGTAAGCGATAGTGTTATAAATTGAATGATGTTTAATGTATTATCGAGTTTAAACTCGGTAATATTGAAGATTACCGAGTTTATGTGTCATCGAGTTTTTGTCAATAATTACACATCAAGGATGATAATATGCATAGATTAAGTGAAAATACGTGATGAATAGCCTAGACATGATTAACCATTCGTTTAAATTGAAATTCAGATGTGTATGACGTTTACCGAGTTTGATGTTTATCGAGTTTAATTAATTGACTTCAGGTGGTAATCCGAAAATGATAATATAATACAATGGATTGAGTTTGGTTTTTCATATGTCAAAAAGAATCATTGTTTGTGAAACTCAGTAATAGTCAAAAAGTCAAACTCGGAAAGGTCAAAAAGTCAAACTCAGTAATACTAAAAAGTCTAAATTCAGTGAAAGTACGTTTGTGGAAACGTGAAGGTGTTTTGAGAAAGAAATAATGTTGATGATTCATGCTTATGATGTTTAATGCTTAAATGTCTGTGGAATAATAAGATCAGTTTCTCAAGTGTGGTGAATAATTTTGAAAAAAAAAAATAAAAAAATCAAGTTTTTATGAATTCTGAGCAATGGGTCATATATAATCTATTCGTAATTGTTTAAGAGGGACTAGTCATGTTCGGTTTAGGCGTTTTCTGCAATGTAACTAATGAGAGTGAGTGACTTGTGTCCATTCCATTATTGAATTTGATATGTGTGTCTTCTTTGTTTAGGTTTTATGATAAAAATGAAAGCTAAAAGTTTTTTATAACTTGAATTGTTAATCCGAAATCTCAATTGTCTAAAGTGGACTATGTCATTTCGGCTCTGGCCGTTTTCTGCAATGAACGGAATAAGGAGTGAGTGTACTTAGTGTCTTTTCTGTTATGGGTTTTTTTTTTGCAAATAATATTAAATATTATAAATTATAAATTAGTGGATGATATTGCATGAGATTAATAAAACATACTTCGGGGTGTGTGACAACTAAGTCACACTCACTCTGATTATTTGTGTTTTTAATGTAGATATATGCAAGAGAGATAAGAAAACAGGCTGATTACGCACTGTAAATAAAACTCCTAATCTCAAATTCAACCCTATATTACATCCCGCCCCCTCTCAAACCCCCTCCCGACCACCCACAACCCCCCCCACCAACCTCCCCCCCCAACATCTCCTCAACACAAAACCAAAAAGTCTGAATATTAATAAAAAGAAAGATAGAATATAAAATTATATTTATAAAAAAGAAATCTTAATCTAAAGAAAGATATAAAAATATTATTATTATATTAGTTTAAATGTCTATTATTTCAACCAATATAAAAAAAATAAAAGAAATAAAATATAAAAAAAAAGATAGTATAATAATATATAAAAAACAAACATAATAAAAAAAAAAAAATAAAAAAAAAATAATAAAAACTAAAGAACAAATATATTTATATTATCAAAAAAACTCAAAATAAAAAATAAACCAAAAAAAAAAATTACTACAAAAAATAAAATATATAAATTAAAATATAAGAAAAATCTTATATCATAAATAGAATAAAATATTAAATATATGACCTGATTCTTTGTTATTTTTTCATATAAAGAAAGTATTGTACAAGGTATTTCTGGAAAAATGTACTAAAAAATTGTTTTTGTGTCAAATTGATATCTTTCACAAAACAATTTTAAGAAGTTGAATGATTTTCCTTTAATTTTTCACTCGCTCTCTTAGCTCGCGTCATGATTAAAATCAAGAAGAGAAATCTTACATATTCTTGAGACTGTAGTATCATTGTCCCAAAGAATTCTGGTTGAGGATATTCTAATAAACAGCTCTCTCGGAAGAGCTAAATCAACATACCGAAAAAAGCACAATGTGTGAAGTAGTGTGTTCAGCTCTCTAAGAATTGCAGAGAACAACAGTGAAGTGTGTGTTAAATCAAATAGATTAAAGACGTTTATGGCATGTGCTAGAGAAATGCTAAGAACAAGCACTTGGGAAAGAAACTGCATCAAAAATTGATGTTCAAAAGATTTACAGAACATATAAAACAGACATAATGGAAAAGGATAAAAATGTCAAATGAATTGTTTGTTATCTAACATCTTAATTGTATTCATTCAGTAATCATCATGGCACAACAACAACATGCAGCTGATGTTTATCCAGATGAACTGTGCCCTCCAAACAAAGATATGATTTATGGATGCTAAACAAGAAAGTTGATCTCGGCATGTGCAATGCCAACGGAAGTAAAAATTCTGACGATTTCAATCAAGAATCATCCATTACGATTTGAATTGCAGCTTCTTCATCCGTACCATAGATTTATATGGCACTGTTCTGGCATTCTTTGAAGGAAGACGAATCAAAGTATAGGCTCAAGTTTTGCTGACAAGAAATGAACTTACTTTACCCTGGATACTCAGAACAATCTTTCATCTTCCACAAGCAACTGACAACAATCATAATTCATTCATGCCACCACCATCATTTTCTGACATGGTTCCATTCTACAAACAAGTATTGGGATTTACAATGGAGCTAAAGACATCATCAAGTTTCAAGACAATTGGTCTTCTGCAGCCATGACAAACGTTATGCAAGATATTCTCCAAATGCCTTGATCTACACTGTCACTGGGTGGATCATACGCCGTTGCAGATAATGCAAATGATGTATTGCTTTGTCAATAACATTTATGTAGATTATGCAGAGTTACTATGGGAAGGACTTTACTATTCGCTTCATCATCCAACATCTTCGATTCCATATCCAAGATTTACAAAGATCATTGTCAGTCATTACATGACTATCTTTTTTGACATCTCAAGACGTGCTTGAGACATAGTACACAAAATTGCAATTGATGATATCATGGGGGGATTAGAAAAAAAAATATTTTTAATTAAGGTAAGACACTAAGACAAAGTTGGAATGACAGATACCAGCTTGGATGATCACTGAAGAAATGAAGCACACGGAGCATTATCGGATGTATGTGAAGGTGTTTGGGGTAGATGTTCCTCTAACTCAGTCACAGGCGACTGAGTCTACCCAAGGAAAGCATAAGGACACCTAGCGCCCCTAGTCACTAACCTATCTAAGGCAATCTCAGCAATAGAGTCAAGTGCTCCAAGATGATCAACTGTGATTCGTGTTCGTATCCCTGAAAGGAGTTTCACACGTCTTACACCACCAGCTCCAGTGCCAAATGTTGCCAAATGTCGGAACCAAGAATCACTTCACTTCATTAGATGAACAAGAAATTAAAGAAGAAGATGAGAATTGTAGAGAGAGAGAGAGTAGAGAGAGAAACTAGAGAGAAAATGGGAGAGTTACTTGCAAAATGGAAAATTACAAAATGACCAACTCACCTCACCTACCTTGGTGAGGTGTATATGTATCAAACTAAAAGGCTTGCATGCCTTTAGTATTTCTACGGGTCGGGCTCGGGATTACTTGGGCTTTCGCCCGATACACGTGACCGGTTAGCTTACATTTAAGAGCCCGTTTACCCGTCTAGCCTATTACAACGTATATTAATTAATGACCGAGACCTAATATAATTAATGAATGAACTTCCATTGTTCGACTCAATATTTTAAGGCTAACAATCTCCCCCGAAGTGAGTTCATTGTGACACTCCTTCGTGAGATCAATGAGATTGCTTTTGTCGTTGAGCTCTTGTGATCTTTGTCTCTGTCTACGTTGTAGGCTTGTTCCTTCATGCTTTGTGATCTTTGATCTTTAGCCTTTGTCATTGTCTTTTGACTTTGTCTTTTCGTCCGAGATCTTTAAATCTTTATCCTTCCGTCTTGATCGTCTTTGCCACCTTGCGATCTTGTGTCTTGACCAACATGCTCATACTTTACATCATCTTGAAAGCTTGCTAACAATCTCCCTTGATAGACTTGATATCTTTGAAGGAAGATCTTGTATATCAGAGTTTGTGCGGAAGTCTTTGTCTTTAATTCTTGAGCTTTCATGATTCTTGAATCTTGATGCTTATAGTATGTCTTTGTAGTTTGAGCATGAGCATGTGGTAATGAATCCGACTTCAGCTGGAATAAGGCATCACCATCTCCATCTTTATGTATCCTGAAATAAAACAGTTAGCAATAAAGCGTGTGGACGAATATGGCTTTGTCATTCGTCCGGATTTGGTTAGATTAACCTCCGGTTCCGTAGGACCGTTTTACAGTATAAATATTGTACCTGTGATCAGGTAGATTCAAAGAATCTCCTTGACAGGGTTTCCAGCTCAAAGCGTAGGATCTTCTAACACAGATGTATTAGATTTACCATGCTTGCTAGTTCTCATTACCGGAACGTCTCAAAGCAGACAACACGGTAAGAGTGAATCAGATAGTTACTATCTTTCTGATTAAGCCGTCAATTCATTTCCTGGAACAAGTTTGATTCACATTGAATCGCACCATCGTTTCTTTCCAGTTGACACAAGTTTGATTCATATAGAATCTCGCAAGTCACCTACCAAGAGCTTGTTTGATGCTGGCTCAAGCAGGATTTCCATCTTCATTGTGAGTACATAAGTATCACTCGGATGTTCTGGCAAAATCACAAGGATAATGCGTAGGACTCTTGTTAACAGCTTGTGAACTTAATGATGTTCAACAAGTGTTTGTCATGAAATGTGTCCTAATGAGATTTATTTGATGATCTCTTGGCTCTAGACTCGATTAGTGCGTTTTGGTTTTAGTAATCGGAGGCTGGAGCAGACTGCCACCTATTCAATATTAACTAACTCGGAGTGAGAAAGTCAATAGAAGTCGTGTGTATCTCCGTGACAAATGAACAATTTTTCTTTTGAGAGAAAAACCCGAATGTCTGGAAAGGGTGTGGCATTGCATCACTGGGGTCCATTATGTCCTCTTCAATGTTAGAAATCACATTGTGATTCTGACAGCATGAAGTTATTGACCCGTCTGCCTAAGTTGTGTGGAGGGCTGCTTTTCTTTACATGGAATTATATGGAACATTATCTTGCTCCCCCTCAATTTTACATATGTATTCTGACACCAAAAACAATATACCCAAGTTTAAAATCGATATAAAATTAAGTTAAACACCTAGTCATCTTATAACTATCATTCTATTGAATTGGTCAGTATTATCTGTTGTTATTAAGAGACTTTTTGGGATGGTTGAATTCAAATAATGGTCGGAGATTATGTATCCAAACTCATTAAATGTTGTTTTTCGAAAAACCTCCCCCTTGAAAGGATAGAGTGTTGACCACATAATTTTTGAAAGAATATATGAAATCTGTCAGTGAGAAATTCTTGAAAAATTGTTTCAACATTTTGAAAACATCATGTTAGAGACTTCTCTTCCAACTCTAAAGGTAAGGCAGCACTTCGGATAACTTATATCGATTGTGTGTCTGATGAGATTTACGATAGAAGTGTTCAACATAATGAAAAACTTCTGAAAAAGCGGTTAGTTTCGATAAAAAAAAAAAAAAAAAAAAATAAAGCAGAACCCCATGGATACCAGAGTCCCATGTGAATGGTACCTCTTAAGTATCGAAAGATCCTTTTAACCTCTTTGAGGTGTTTTTCAGTCGGTCTTGCTTGATATCTTGCACAATAACATACAGCTTGCACTATGTCTGGTCTACTAGATGTCAGATACATGAGTGCCCCGATATTTGCTACGAAGTCCCATTTTGTCTACGGGTTTCACCACTCAAGTCTGCATCTAATTATAGGTTTCGATCCATTGGTGTACCATGCTTTGTCCTTTTCCGTACCATGTTTTTTCAGAATCTCTAAAGTGTACTTGGCCTGATTGATAAAAATACCTCATGAGGATTGGTGGATCTGAAGTCCTAAAAAGAATTTCATTTCCCCCATTAAGGACATCTCAAATCTACCGTGCATTAATTTTTCAAAACGTTTTGAAAATTTAGGGTTTGTGGAACCAAAAATAATGTCATCAACGTAAATTTGCACAAGTAGAATGTCCTCCCCGTATTTTATCGTGAATAGAGTCGGGTCAATGATACCTTTAGTAAAACCTTTGGAAATCAGGAATTTTGAGAGTTCATCATACAGGCACTCGAGACTTGTTTTCAATCCATATAGACTGTTCCTTAGACGGTAAACCTTTCTGGAATGAATCAGGATCAATGAAGCCGTCTGGTTTGTGCAACATAAACCTCCTCCTATAATGGACCATAAGATATGTCGTTTTCACGTCCATCTTGTAAATGGAAAAGACTTTGTGTGCAGCATATGCGACAAAAGATCTTGACACTCCAAGCGAGCAACTGGAGCAAATTGATTCGTCGAACTCAATACCCTATCTCCTGAGCATAACCTTGGCTAATAGTCGTGCTTTTGGCGATTACAGTTTTTGGTCTTCATCCTTTTTGTTTTTCCATAACCAACTTTAGCTTGATTTACGTTCTTGCCAAAAAGGTTTGTCAACAAGTTCCCTGACTTGTAAAGTCTGTCTACTGATGAAGTTCAATCCTGCAGTTGCTTCTATCCAATGCGGAATCAGCCATTTCCTCCTTAATGTTTTTCGGTTCAGCATTACTCACGGTGAGTGCGAACATTACACATTTTCAGGATCGTTGCAATTATCCTTGTTTGCACTGCTGGATGGATTTCCACGAACTTGAGTTAATGGTGATCTTTTTTGTCCATCGGTATTGAGAATCTTGAGGTTGATTGAAGGTATGCACAATTGAATTAACCAATAGTTGCTGTGCGGAAGACTAGCAATTTCTTGTACCGGTGTACAAAAGGAATTGGTAAATTCTGCTTAATGATCATTGTTTTCCTCAGCATGATTGTTTGTATGAGTTGAGGTTTCTGATGTAGGTTTGAATATTCGTTGAAGGATGTGTTCTTGTGAACAGAATTATCAGTGGAGAAGAAGACTTGTTGACACGAGAAGTACCATCATTGAAAAATTCATCGTATAAAGGACCAAAAAGAAGATCCAACTCCTGTTGTGATGGAACTATTGTATCTGCTGAAGGAGAAACATTTTGTAATTCTGGTGCGGGGTCGAGGGATGTCATAATCTTAACCCTTTTGTCGTTGGGGAAACGAGCCTGAATTGACATTAGCAAACAGCGTCTCAGACATCTCTTTGAATTCATCCAAATCTGAGATGGATGGATCAACTATCAGCTTGTTCTCTTTTGTATACACGATATCCCTTTGACTGAGTGGAGTATCCCACCAAAATGCATGAATCCCCTTTTTCTTTCATCTTATCCAAATTTTCACCATCTCTGGTTAGGTAACATGTACAACCAAAGATGTGAAGGTGTTTGATTGAGGGTTTTCTGTCATTAATGATGTGATATGCCGTTTTCTCATGAGTTGGGATTATGATTATCTGTTTTGAGTATAGCATGCGGTTGCGATTGCTTCAGCCCAAAAGAATAAAGGAAGTTTAGAAGCTGAAAGCATCATTCGAGCAGCCTCAACGAGAGTGCGGTTTCATCTTTCGACAACGCCATTCTGTTCAGGTGTTCGAGGAGTAGAAGTTTGATGCTCAATTCCTTCTTCTTTAAAGAATGCATTAAGTGTCTTGTTTAAGAACTCAGTGCCTCTGTCAGTGCGAACAGAAATTACTGGGGCTTGAAAGAGTTTCGTTGATCATCGGAGAAAATTCTTTTAAGACTTTTGGTGTATCATCCTGGAACGTAGAAAGAGGGTCCAGGTATATCTTTTAGTAGTTCATCGACAATTACCAGAATATATTTCTTCCCATTGATGCTAGCAACCCATTGGACCAACAATAAAGTCCATCTGAAGCAAATTCCACCGACCATTTGAGACTTGGAACAGTCTTGACTTGAATGAGTTTTCGTTTTGCTTTACTCACTTCACAAGGGAACATAGATGATCCTTGACATACTTCGTTTTGGTAAACCAATCACAATATCTTTCTTTGAAAAGCAGGGGGGGTTGTTTATGTAGTCGAAGTTGAGATGAGAAAGCCTTCGATGCCAAACCCATGGCTTGAGATTGAGATGCTTTAGCCATAAGACAGACTTGGAGATGATGAAGTTGTTCGTGAAGAGAAAATAGTATAGAGATCAGATCCACGATTACCGGGTTATTAAGTGCGTTGTTCCTGAAGATCTCTAACAAAACAACGTATATTTTCCGAAATGCCAACCCTCCAAATCCGCATCACAGAATTGACCAACCGAGAAAAAGATGTGATTGCGACCTTCGGACGTAGTAAACCCTTTTGATACGTTAGTTATTCCGTTGAATCAAATCTCCATAACCTAGATGGAGCAAATTGATCATTGCCAAAGGCGTACGGTACCCAAGTATTGTTCAACAAAATTGTACCAGCAGTGATACAATTGCCCTCATATGCTTGGTGCATCCCAGAGTCTACAATGAATAGGATGATTTGTACAATCTGCAAGAGAAGTAGAGGACGATGGAACACATGACAAATTGGATCCTAAAGTGTTTGTGAGTTTCAAACATAGTGTATTCTAAGCTGGTATTATCTCTGGCGAAAACTACCTCTTTAGGCACACTTTCATTCCTAACTTTAGGATAACCCATTACTTTGTGTCTAAGGAACCCATTTCTTGTGATTCTAGGAACCCATTTCTCCTGTGTTTTTAGGGAACCCATGTATATGATGAAGGACATTGTTGTGCTATCCACCATTTCCATGCCTTACTTGTTTTCTGATATAGCATCCTATAGTAACTCTTGGAACTTATGGTAGTGGATTCTGATGCAACTGTTTTCTATGTGAGTGTTGCAACAGATTTTTCGCGTTGACGTTTGGGTTTGCCTAGTACTAATAAGGCAACAACATAGGACTTCTTAGTTCTAGCATTCCACGTCATTCAAGAATTTAGAACACAAGCATCGGATTCAAATTAAACACACATTTTCCACAAGTAGGACAAACAGCATTAGCATTCGAAGATCTTAGAATTTAGACTGTCATTACACGCAGTTACAGACTTGTTTTATAGAAACACAGAAATCCCTAGGTGTTTTCTTCTACTTCATCTTCTTAAGGCTTGGCATGACTAGTGTATTGCACAACTTATCTTTTCATTTGATTGCCCTCCTAGGCTTGGTCTGCTAACGATTAGTTTTGTGACTATTCGATGATTTATAAGCGCAAGATTATATTCCGTAAAATCTGATTCAACTGTGGTGCTCTAGTCTGTGTGGTACTACTTGCAATGCGATACATGCCTGGTTTAATCACATTTGTTGTTTCCATACAGCTTTCATTGCTGTCTTAGGTAAATTCTGTGAGTGACCTTTTTGATAGAACTTCTCCGACTCATTAGTTTGTTTAAACCGACTTTCTTTGCAAAATATTGTCTCTCAAGAGAGTTTGAAAAAGTAGCCGGTTTTCCTAAAACTGATGGTTTTGGAAACTTTTGAGCATTTGGTTTTCGAACAACAGATTGTTTATCAAACTTAGTGTCTACAGATTTTCCCTTGCATTTTTTCAACGAGTTTTTTCAACTCATTATTGCCATGTTCTTTGTCTTGCATTGAGCTTTCAAATCTTGTATCGCGAACATATTGTTCACGTTCTTTCGAAATACATTTGACGCCTTTCTTTGCAAACTGTGTATTTTTCAGGTGTACTTGATCATTCTTGTAAAGCGATTCGAAGAGAAATTGAAGTGTTTTATTCTAGTCCTAGCAAAACGCTGTGAAAGCTCATGTAAATCTCTTTACCTTACAAAATCATTTGTAGCAGAAAGCTTTTGTGCAAGACAGTCACATTCCATGACTTTATGAAGATATAAGCATTGTAATTCAGTGATCTCATCTAAATCAGATGAAGTTAGCAAATAAGAACACATGACATCTTTAGACACACATTCTTGCAAAAGCATATCATACATGTTGGAAAATTCTGCCTTATCAGATTCAAGTTCATCAAGTTCATCTTCAAGAGATTCAACGTACTTTAAATCTGCATGCATTTCTTTCTTAAGGTCATGTATAAACGCGAGACTATCATCCTGAGTCTTAAGGGCAAGGGGCATCAAACATTTCTTTAACTAGATTTCCATATCTTGAGCAGTTGGGTGTCGAAGATAAAGATGGTCGTTTGAATGTTTTACCCATGCTTGGTTGACGAGTTCGCTCAGATGATTAATGTTGTTTGTCATGACATTATATGCTTGTCTACTTTTGCTTACTGATTTAGACACTGGTAAGAAATCTATGTTTTTGAAAACATTTGTTTTTGTTTTACAAATGATTTTCTCCACATTTTCTTTCCTTAGTTCATTTGCCTGTGCGAACTAGAATTTCATAATGCTGAGGTAGGTGTTTTGAAATTTCAATAAAGACTATTTAACTTCGGTAGTCAAATGGTTTGACTAAGTCCTTTATCAATTTAGGATCGACTCTCCGTCAGCAAGAGTCGAGGATCCTTCACTATCGGGGGATGAGTCTGGTGGGTCTGGATCAGATTGACCTTTTTGTGGTACATGGGAATTGGCAAAGGTAGGTCTTCCATTAAAGGTAGAGCAATTTGGGGAAGCTAACATTTTGAATGGTTTTGATTGATTGGAACCTCGTTTGAAACAATTTCATTCAAAAATTTTAATTGGTGTTCCATTGAAATCATTTTGTCAATATCTTTGTCTTCCCTAAGTTTCAGATCCGTTATTACCTTTGTTTTCTCCTTGACAAGACCTTCGTAATGTGACCTAGTTAAAAGACTCTGTTTGACTAATTCATCGTGTTTTGCTTGGACAACAGAAATTTCGTAGGCCTTAACTTTTAAACCTTCTTGTATGTCAATGTCCTTTTGAGCTAATAGTCCTAGAGTTTCATTTAACTTACGTTCAAGTTTGTCATAGTCAACTGTACGATCATTAAAAGCCTTGTACCTCCTCAAACTCACTGTTTGTTTTGAAGTGCAACTAAACAACTATCCGGATACTTAAAAAAAAATAAAAAATTTTAAAAAGATTCTCCTAGAGTTCTACTAGTTTCCGCAAGAATAGATTTGCACTCAGTTAATTCTTGAGTCAATTTGGCATTTGTGCTTTCTTTAATGTTGCTTTTGAATCTTTTAAATTGTCATCGACATCAAGCTTTAAATTAAGCAAGATAAATTAGCAAGTGCAACACGCTCATCATCACATTCTACATCATGTTGGTCATTCTGAATATCATTATCACACATATCCGGTGAGTCAGGAATGACATTACTATCACCCGTTTCCACTGCACATGTGTTACTAATAGATTCAGATTGCTCAAAATGTTGTAAGTCATTGGCAAACACATTATGATCAGTATCGTAGTGTACCTGTTCCCAATGGCTCATTGTCAGTGCCTGAGTCGCATTAGGAACCTCATTGAATCTTTGTGCCATGTAACCTATAATGTGCGTCCAAACTCTGATCATCATTTCCTCATCCATGTCCTACCTAGCCAGCAGATTGCTCTGCTTGAAGTTGAACACCTTTCTCAGCTTGTTTACACAGCAACATCTTTTCCTTGTGATACGTGGAGTCTCTAACCCGTTTTGGCTTTCTGCATTCCTTAGCATAATGACCAAATTCCTTGCAGTTAAAGCACTGTATCCCAGACTGTTGCCACTACTGGACTACGCTACAAGTTTCCCCTAGCCCCAACAACATTTAATAGCCCACTGATCTATACTGTCAGTTTTGATTGTCATTCTGTACCTTGGAGTAATATCCAACATTCTGTTCCTGTGTTTGAGGAAGTTCTGAGGTTGTTGTTGGTAGGTTGTAAGTTTATCTTGAAATTCTTTTGTCAATGAGAGCCCAAATCGTCTGCATATCTTTGTCCTTCTGAGCTTGGTCAGGATCCTTTCTTCTCAGAAGCTGACTCAGATTGAGGTGTGATTGTTTGGCTATCTCTTTGCCTTTTGTATCTGGGGGTAGCTGCATGAATCTGGTTGGAAGTGAAGCTTTGGATGTTGGTGCATAGATTTATGATTTTGGTGTTTTGATACTAAGTATCTTGCATTGTTTTGAGTAGTACAACAAGTGCTAATTGGGTTAGCATTCTTGGCCATTCTTTCAGCACGGAGTTCATTAACTTCCTTTGGTATTTGTTTCAGAATGTCAAAGACTTATGATATAAACTTCATCCAACTTGTGTTGTTGCTTCACATCGTGACCAAATCTTGACCATTCTGGGTGAAGTTGTTGAAGAAATTGAACAATTGAATTGCATCGTTTGCAACTGTCAAATTGTTCTGATCAATTTCATCATCATCTCGTAGAATCTTGTGTATAAACTCAATTGTCTCTCCATCCGTGAGAGGGAATTGACCAAATTCCAAAATAAATTTGTCTGACATCTTAAAAATTGAGTGATCACCTTGTTGTAACCTCTCGATGCTTCCACAGCTCTTAGCCTGTCTGACATGCATCAACAGTTGAGTAGATTTCACCTCCAATTCCCGTCAATGATCAAATAATCCTTCTTTTTCAGATTTCATAATGAGCTTTGTTTAGTCCGGAGTCTATATTCAGAACTCTCTCGACTTATTGTTTTTTTCAGGAATTTCCATAAATTCTTCTGTTGCCCGGAACAGCTGGTGTAAGTGACCCATTGTTGGATTATAAGGACCTGTGAAATGCACTTCCGTAAGGCATCACCAGTTGGTCTGTATCAATGTATCGTAAGAACCGTGATCGCCATGTGCATATCCGTCCTGGTGTCTAGCGCTTGGTGGACGATCCCCTGAACCTGCTGCCAATTTGTTTTTTTTTTTATGTTGTTGTGCATTTGACTGTCAGTTGTGTGAAGTTGCAATTGGAGGTCGCATTGATGAATTAAGTGAAATGATTTGTAGGATCTTAAGCAGAGTAAAGTGAAATTGTTGTTGTGGATTGAGTACAATTAATGGTTCACGGGATTTTGACAATCTTGATTTTTAAACCCGAATAAGATCGTATCTTCACGGGATTTTACAAAATCAAGAAAAAAACCGTGAATGATTTGATTTGGAATCAGCGAAAATTCCAAAAAAAACTGAAAAGTGTCAATAAATCATGGAAAACGATGTTTTTGGGCTTCGAAAAATCCTTAACCAGCTAAAGGATGGTTACAGCGTGATCCGTCTCGTTTTTCTCTTCGATTTGAGAGTCACGGGCAACTAAACGGACTTACGGATCAAAAAGGTTATGGCTGTTTTACTGAACCCTGTTCGTCACACAAGTGTTTTTAAAAAAAATTTTCTTCGTTGGCTGGTTCGATCCTCTATTCGAATATCTTGTTCGATCGACTCTATTTTCCGAATGTGCTTGTTCGATCGACTCTAGTTCGAATGTGCTTGTTCGATCGACTCTAGTTCGACTGTGCGTGGTTCTTCGACGCTAGTCGACTGTGCTCGTTCGATCCAAATAGCAGTTCACTCGTTCGATCCAATCGAAAGAGCACTCGTTCGATCAAACAAAAATGAAACTCGTTCGATTAAACAAAGAAGAATCACTCGTTCGATCAAAACAGAAAAAACCACTCGTTCGATCCTTGAAGAAGTTGCTCGTTCGATCAAAACAGAAAAAACCACTCGTTCGATCCTTGCAAGAAGGAACTAGTTCGATGGACTCGTTCGATCGTCTCGTTCGATGATCCCGTTTTCCACTCGTTCGATTGTTCCGTTTTCCACTAAAAGCACGATCTTTCGGTCTTGCTTTTTCTTAGCCCGCAAACAAAATAAGCACTACTTTCACAAAATAAGCACTACTTTCACGAAACAACAAAAACTACAAACAAACAAATCGAACTACTTTGCTTAAAAAAACAAAACCACTAAAAACTAAACCCACCCGTGGCGAATGATACCAAATGTCGTCACCAAATAATCACTTACACTTCATTATTGAAACAAGAAAATAAGATGAGAAAATATGGAAGAAGTTTAGAGAGAAGTTAGAGAGAGAAAGGTAGAGAGAAGAAAAAGATGGAAGATTACTTGCAAATTACAAAATGAGAATTAACAAGAACCAACCCCCTCTCCCATAGCATGGAGAGAGGGTCTTTATACTGTATTACCAAGAGGCATTTCAGCCTTTGGTATTTTCTACGGGCCGGCTCGGATTACTTGGGCTTTCGCCCGAAAAGAAAATGTACACGTGACAGTTAATTACATTTTAAGCCGTTTACCCGGGTGTAGCCAATTACAACCGTATAAATATTTAATTAACCCCCCCGACGACCTAATAATAGTTATGAACGAACTTCCATGTTCGACTCATTATTTTGAGGCTAACACACTCCAGACGAGTATACTCATTTCATGTTTGTGTTTTAGAAAAGAAAATCATTTTGGTTATAGTTTGGATTTTTATTTTGAAAAACCACATTCTCTGAACCTTAGACTCTGATTACCAATCTGAACACCCCACCAAGGCGAACCAATGAGGTGTAACATATTAATAAACATCACACGAGATGATAGATAAAACGCCATACATGATTAAGATAAAAGAAAGTTATCCGAATTACAATAATACCAAATACAAGTTTAAAGAGTACAAAAGTCAAAATAGGTTGTTTTTCTTCCGAACATGGATTAGCTAAAAAGACAGTAACTTGGAAGAAAGTAGACATCTTAAACAAGTCCAAGTGCAAGTACACTAAATTTTCACTTTAGGAATGTCACCTAAAAAGCATGATAAAAACGGTCAACTATCGAAATAGTTGGTGAGCTCACAAGATTATGTACACAAAATATAGTTTTAGAAAAGAGTAGATGGTCCTTATAATATTTGCGAAAAAACAACGCAATGGCAAGTTATCAAAAACTATTGACAAACCAAAATCACTTTCCCAAAAACAAGTTATAGTCCAAAACAAATCAAGTTTCAAAACAGTTCCCGTTACAAAAGTAACGTAATGCAAATCATACAACATATTATTTATGCTAATAGTTTTATGCGAGCATACTTAACGTATTCAGTCTAACCGTTCCAAACTTCCAATCAAGTTCCAGTTGTATAGTATGGCACAAACACTTAGTAATATGCACCCTTGTACGGGGAGTGAGGAGGGACTAATCTCCAAATAGCGCTATCCATAAGTACTAACGTCTCAATCCCGTTGAGGGGGAAAGTGAGTTAAAAGTAGTGGCGGGTTCCAAGCATACAACAACATACATATTAAGTTTAAGGTTCAAAGTTCAACACGTTTCCAAAGTTCAACGAGTTCAAATCAAATCCATACGTTCAAAACAAGTTCAAGTTCAAATATTGCTCAAAATATTAATTACTTAAAAGTAATTGCATAACAACGACACATCATGCTTTCCACCCCAAAACATTTAAAACATGTAAAACGGGGAATGTGAGAAACTCACCGAAGATAGTAGTATCGATCGAGAAAATCAACCAATGAAGAAGAATGACAACAACGATCTTAACCGCGACCTATAATAATAGTGGTCCGCGTATAAGAAAATATAGCTATGCGAAAATGCATATTTTAAAATGATATGGAATATTATATATATCTACATGTATAAAATCCTATGTCGAAGAATCCATGCACAAGATACAACCTACCATTTCCACCCTTATGTTTTCCTGAAATTTTACAGTATTTCCTAGTCGCTTGACGACGCTTAAAGAAATACTAAACGACCACAACCAACGTTCATCTCTCATTTCTAACCACCTATATGTATTGTTAGACTACTGTAATTTTCCCAAAAATTCCTAGTATGTCTAACCTTTTTCAAAAATACAACCAAGCAACATGTCCGAAACGGGGTCTGCTGGAACCTTGCCAAAGTTTGGCATGACCAAATTCCAGAAAATTATAGAAAACTTACAGTACCTTACACACATTATGGACATGCTACAGATTAAATTTCGTTGAAAAATATTAAGTTTTGATATGTCTGTTCACTACATCTTTGAAATCTAAATTCTGGACCAGAATTGCAGTTTTGACAACACATCTTGTAAATTTAATTTGACTAACTTATACTTACTGAAAATCCATGAGGCCTTTTTTGTTGGAAAGTAGACTCACTGAACTTATTTTTAGAGTCAATAAACTCTTTAAAAGCTTTTAGAATGACCAAGTTATGGCGCACGCAAGTTGACCCAAAATTCTGCGCAAAATCGCC
>BQNB010004949.1:41158-57371 GCA_026074375.1 Tanacetum coccineum | reverse complement strand
CGAATGACATATGAGTTTTTATGGGTTTGGAATCTTCTGGACCAAATTTCTTAAGCATTTCCTTAATGTATTTGGATTGGTTGAAAAAGATGCCATCTTCTAGTTGTTTAATTTGTAATCTAAGGAAGAAATTCAATTCACCCATCATGCTCATTTCAAACTCGTCGTGCATGATTTTAGAAAAATCATTTCAAAGGTCTTGACAAGTTAATCCGAAGATGATGTCGTCCACGTAGATTTAGACAATGATGATATGTGAGTCTCTTTCTTGGTAAATAGAGTGTTATCTACCAAGACCATGGTGTAATTATGGTCAAAGAGGAAGGCCTTGAGTCTATCATACCCAGATTTAGGTGCTTGTTTAAGACAATAAAGATCCTTTTTAAGTTTGAATACATGGTTAGCTTTTTCAAAATCGACAAAGCTGGGAGGTTGAGCGACATAGACTTTTTCGTTTATGAAACCATTTAAGAAAGCACTTTTGACATCCATTTGAAAAAGCTTGAAGTCATGTGTACAAGCATAAACAAGGAGGATTCTTATGCATTCTAATCTTGCTACGGGAGCATAGGTTTCATCAAAATCTATTCCTTCTTGTTGGTTGTATCCTTGTGCGATAAGTCTAGCTTTGTTTCTGGATACAACACTATTTTCATCTAATTTATTTTTAAAGACCTATTTTGTACCAATTATGGTTTGATTATTGGGTGGTGAAACAAGACTCAAAACATCATTTGTTACAAACTGGTTTAGTTCTTCTTGAACAGCCATAGTCTAACTTTCGTCTTTAATGGTTTCTTTAATGTTTTTGGGTGCTACGGAAGATACGAAACAAAAGAAGTTGCTTTGGTTTTGGACTTGAGATCTTAGATTTCTCTCGTTTATATTTCCTATGACCGTTTCTAAGGGAGGATTTTAGCCTCTTTGATGTTAACAATTTCTTTGTTTAATGGTCCATTTTCCTTATCTTTTATAGTTTTATTTGATTTTTTATAATTTAGCTTTCGATTATATCATCATCTACTAAAGGTGATGATTTAGGAGGGGTACTTTCTTCGAATCTCACATTTAAGGATTCTTTAATCCTTATGGTTTCTTTATTTAGAATAGTATAAGCTTTACTATTTGGTGAATAACCAAGAAAGACGCCTTCGGTAGACTTAGTGTCGAATTTAGTTAGATAATATTTAGTATTAAGAATAAAGCATTTACTACCGAACACTTTAAAATATTCTAATGAAGGCTTCTTACCTTTGAAAATCTCATAAGGAGTTTTCCGAGGAAAGGCCTAATTAAAATCCTATTTAAGATATAGATGGAGGTGTCGATGGCATTACACCAAAAATTTAAAGGGATAGATTATTCATTAAGCATGGTCCGACTCATTTCTTGTAAGGTCCGGTTTTTACGTTCAACTACCTCATTTTATTATGGAGTACTTGGAGCCGAAAAGTTGTGGGTGATACCGTTAGCATCATAAAAAGCTCTAAACTGTACTTCATTATTAAATTCCTGACCATGATTCGTACGAATAGACACAATGGGACAACCCTTTTGAACTTGTATTTTATTACTCAAAATTTTGAAATGATCAAAAGCTTCATTTTTATGTTTTAAAAATCTAGTCTAAGTGTATCTTGAGTAATCATCGACAATGACCAAAGTGTAGAAGTTACCTCCATAACTTTGAACGGCCGACGGACCAAACAAGTCCATATGTAAAAGTTCTAGACATTTTGTAGTTGAAACCATGTTTTTAGCCTTATGGCTTTCGTGTACTTGATTTCCTATGTTACAAGCGTCACAAAAATGATTTTCAAATTTTAGCTTTGGTAGGTTTCTAACAAGCTCTTTGGATGATAGCGATTGAATAAGTCGCATATTGGCGTGACCCAATCTTCAATGCCATAAGGTCGAAGTATCATCCATTGAGGTTAGACAAAGAATATCTTTAGGTGAGTTGCCCATTTTCATTATGTAAAGGCCATTTTTCCTAATCCCTCTACCTATGGTAATGTCGTAATTAAGAATTTCGCTACCGGTTTCACTAAAGAGTACCTTGCACTTTTTATTGCATATTTGACTTATGCTAAGTAAGTTAAAGCTAATATTTTTTACATGGCTAACATCATGAATAGTTAGAGAGTTGTGTGTAATTGTACCTTTTATGATGATCTTGCTCTTAGCGTTACTACCAAACAGGTGGTTACCTCTATTGATAGCTGCATATGTTGAGAAAAGATCTTTGTTGCCCGTCATGTGTCTTGAGCATCCACTATCCTTAATCCATTCATTTGGTTCCAATTTGACTTTTAGGCGTACCTAAAATCACAAAAGAACTCAAGTGTTTGGTCCAGTATCTCATGGGTCCGTTAGCATTATACATGACGTTTGGTTGGTTCATGTATGGATATGGTGGACAAGATCCCCAAGGGCCAAAGTTAGTTGGTTGGAATTGATATCCCTGTTGTGTTGAATCGTTCCAACTGACTTGGTGATAGTCACTCTTAGGGTATAAGGTGTTAGGTCTTCTATGGGGCGTTTTAGGGCGTGAATTTTACTTCTTCCTAGTCCTTGACCAAGTTTTAAAGCTGGTGTTTGTTTCGTTTTTCTTATAGTGGTATTTGATAAAGGTTACTTAGTTATTTGTACCGTACTAGTTCTTTTTATTACGTTTGAGACAAAAAATTTACAAACCTTTGCAGAGGGCTAGTTCCCTAACATTGAACTGGTTGGTTCTCTTGTAGAGGGAACCAACTCAGTCGGTTCTACAGTATACATTTTATCGCCTACTTGACCCATTTTTTCCTTTTTTAGTTTGCTAGTAGAAGTTATACCCTCTGTGAATCCAAGCCAATGTTTATCTTTTTGTGATCTTTGGTTTTCAATCATTTCTTGCAAAAAGTAACTACTACTTTCAAAACTAGCTAGTTTTAAGGATAATGTGTTTACTTTAGATTGAAGATCAATACATGATTCATACTCGGCACTAATTTCTTTATTCCTTTCTAGTTGTTCTAGTCTTTTCCTAAGACCACAAGCCTTATTGTTTAATAACTCATTTTTAGCCTTTAGGTGTTTGTTTTTGTTGATTATCCTAAGACTAATATTGCATAACTTGTTATACTCGTTTTGTAATGACTCGCTATCTAAAGATGAACTACTATAGTAAGAAGTATCAGAGAGTACCTCATTGTTGTCTAGCACCACGAGACATATCTCATCCCTTTTGGAGTCTTCTTCTTCATCACTTTCACTCCAACATCCTCCAACGAACGCTTTTTGGTCGTTAAAGGATGCCTTTTGATCACCGGAAGAGTTTTTGGGACAATCACTAATGAAGTGATTGTGATCACCCACAGCTTTGTTGTCTTTGATCTTCCTTTTTATCTTCCTTGATTTTTCAGAAGTTCCTTTTGTCGTCATAGGGTTGTCGGACAAACTTGCCTCTTCTTCTAAAGAATTTCTTGAAATCCCTTGCGGCCATTGCATATTCCTCATCATTGCTATCTGAGGAAGATTGGTAATTCATCTCAATCAAGACTTGCCTTGCTTTAAGTTGCGTAGAGATCTCTATATTTTTCTTTCTTGTACTTTTGCAATCTCCAATTCCTTCTCAAGAATACTTATAGACTTTGTGGTTGCCATGAAAGTTCGTCCTGAGAGAGTAGCTTGATAGAGGCAGTTTGAATTGGTTCTATTGCTGTTAACCTTTGGTCGCGATTTCGATGGGAGGAGCCGCTCAAGAATTTCCTAACATGCTTATGTCTTGAAAATGATTCATTAAGCTGCTATAAGAGAAGTAATAATGGTAATAAATCTAGTAAAAGGCTCTACAATTCTCAATCGCGATTCATCGCTCGGTAATTTAGAACTCTCATATTTTTGAACAAAAAGATGTCTATTTTTGATTATTCCTTTAATTGTTTATTACCTTGATGAGTAGTTAGTAAAGGAATCCCAAATATTTTGTGCCCGTGTCCACACATTGGGAAAATTCTTTCATATTCTTTTTTAGTAAAAGCAGTGTTAGAGACCATTTTAGCTTCATCATTTTTGGAAAGCATTTTCTTTTGATTTTCATCATGTTTTTCATATGGTGTAACAACATCCTTGCCATCTTTGTCTTTGATAGTAGGTTTGTAGTTACCATTAGTATAACACCCGGTGTTTTCAAGTCATTGACGACGTCGATAAACCCGTGTATATTTATTGCTTTAGTCTTGTACCGTCGTTGCTTTTAATTTCCATGTATTAAGTCAAATCGCGTAAGCTAAAAAATTAGCGTTAATGTAACGGGCATTCAAAACCAAATTAACCTGTTTAACATCAATCAAGGGTTATTTAATTATTTTAGAATAATTATTTATACTTTGTGTCAGTTTTATTTTTATCGGATGACGTAAAATGTATACGCTTTCGCGATACATTGCGGTTAGCACTCCTGGACCACTAAAAAAACTTTTCTACGCTTCAACAAAATACCACTTTTATACCCAATACATAAAAATTTACTCAAATATATCATGTACTGGCTCTGTTTAGGCCGAACTTCAGTTGGCAAATAGATATTACAGAGAAAATAAGAGTAAGAAAATTGATAATCACTTTGTCATGATGTACTTCAACTTTGCATTTAAACCAACACCTTACGCCGTGAGTTTCTTTGACTCATAACACATAAAGAACTATGAACCCTTAAAACCATCCTCTTGTTTGCGATAGATCAGCTATAGGCATCTTGTGCGGCTGTGACACTAGGACATTGATGTAGATGGTGTGTAGTGATGTCTTAGCGAAAAGGATTAAACTACGTCATATCAGTGCATAAACACTTGTAGCAAAATTTTACATATTCCCTTCTCTTGCTCTTCTACGCATCTCTACGGCAAGAACCAAAGACTAAACCAAATGCATAGATAATGTGTTTTCGTAGATCAGACCCATTTAGCAGACATCCTTATACATATGTCCATTAGTGTGAGACATTCTAAGGTCGGTTTCGCAAACGTTGATCCACCATTTCCGCTAAGTATTACTCAAGTTGAGTGGAGAAATGTAAAGCATAGGGGTTTTTATATGTGGAAGAAGCTTAGGGTTTCTTTGGTGGCAAAGCTTGGTATTTTTAAAGGGTAAGTCACAAGGGTTTAGCATTTGTTCATCATTCATCATGTCATGCATCCTAAGGTCGTGTCTAGAACTCTTTTGTGTCTTGTGTTAATCTTCATTGATATTGCATTATGTTTTATTCTATTTTAGTTGAGAATCATCCGAATTTGATTGTTGTATGTCATGGAAATGAAGTTGTGCCATCTTGGTTAAGGTTCATTTGTGTGAGAACTTACATATATTTGGTGTTCATTCTACTGCTCGTCTTATCACTAATGTAGGTTATGAGAAATAGTTATTGTATCAAGTTATTTTGGTGTAAAGAATGATTATGGGTTATATTAGGTTTTTAATTAGTTTCTTGGAATATGTTTCAAGTGAAAAGAAATGTACGCTAATTGAGATGTTGAGGGTTAATTATTGGAGCATCTTATATTGATGTTTATGATGAGATCACTGAAAATGAGTTATTCAAGATAAGAAAACTTGTTACACTTATGTTTTTTTATGGAAAATGGCTATATATGAACTTTATAATAAAAAGGGATTATTGATATGAAAGTTATAACATCTTATAAAGTATGTTATGGTGGAGTGTGAAGTTGGTCCAAGAGTGACAATATGGACCTATGGATACTTAATTATATATATGTGATGACGTATAGTCCACTCGGGTCATGCACCGACCCACATTATTACTAATACCCGGGCCCATGATGAATGGCCATGCGACATCAATTACGGGGCGTCCAAGGCCTCAACTGGTATGCCCATGGGGAAGCCCATAAAAAACATATGGGTTATCAACGAAGAGGATTTAGGACCATGAAGGCCCAAGAACTTAGACGCTAACACTGTGCGCAGGTATCTAGAAAACAACCGTTTGACGAACCGGCGTCTAATAATCATGTGAGTGGTCCTCATAGTTACTGAAATAGAACGGTGAGACCTCTCGCCCTGATCCTAACCTAATTAATGGGACGAAAGCCCATTAGGGTATGGTGGAAGTGTATATAGGAGCATCTCGGCTCTCATCTAGGTTACGCCTCATTAACCCTAACTTGTCTCTAAAACCTAAACCGATTATTCTATAACTCTCAACGCGGAGGATAATCGTGGGAGACAATCCCACGGTTAAGCCTATCGGTGCCTTTGTTTTCTTAGTGATGGTTCTCATCATCAAGACTTAATTGATACAGGACGGAGCCTAACTGATCAGTAGTTTACTAATCAAGGATCGTCCAACTTTGTGTATCAAACAGATGGCGCCTTCGTGGGACAATATCACTGAAACAGAATGCCAACATCTAGAATGACAAAGCAGGAAACTTTACCCAGCGGACCCGCAGGGCGAGAAGCCAGAGGCGACCAAGCCTCTAGACAGATCTCTAAGCAGCCTGATGGAAGCGCCAATGCGTCGCCACATGATCTGGTCTTCACAGCGATGGGATCCGCCCTAGGACAAACCGCCTACAATCACTAAGCGCGAAAGCTCTACAGCGTGAAACTTTTACAACCCCTCCCCAAACGGTGCCAGGGATGAATACCACCGAGCCGCCACCCCCACCCATTCGAAACAAGGGTCCCGAGTTAGGGGCTGACAACCTCACACTGGAAGGGGTCGCGACTGAACTGGCGCTGAGTGATTTTGTATCTCAAAACTACGAGACTTTGGTCGCCCTCATGCAAGAGGAGACTGAAAAAAGAGTATTCAAGCAGAAGCCTACAGGCCCGACTTAACTTCGGTCCTGAGACGAAGTATCTCACCGCCACAAAAGGTAAAGCGCGGGAAAGGATAAAATAAAACCGTCGACCTCCAGTATTCAGTAGAAATCGAAAAGAAAGTTTCGGGTACTTGCAAAAAAATAAAAGGGCTAAACTTGCAGCTCGGACACTGCATGAAAACAATGACGGGCGCTATCAGTTCCGTGATAGGTGGGCCGTCGCGAGTCCACAGCATGGCTTGACAATAGGGGCTCCCCGAGTGAAAGTCTTCCAATTTCGGGACTCCGAGGTCAGTCGGCGCAAGCGCCGCAGAATGAGTAAGGCGCGTCCTCAGAAGATTCCTCAGACAACGAGGGACGCTCAGAAAACGGACACTAGAAATCCAAGAACTCAAATTTCGTAATGACGGAAGAGTGAAGATATGGCCGCGTTCCATGGCGTCGCCAAAAGGTCGACGCTTTTACGCGGCGCATTTGCGATTTCTCGGAGGGATAAGAAAAGGCGCATGGTGTGTAAACGTAAAGAACTTAGTGTGGGACAGGTGTTCCTCACGACCATCTAAAAATACTTCAAATCGGTGGCCACTATTGAAAACTTAGCCATAACCTGTATGGTGTTCCACATGTTCAATTCCAGACGTTAGTTGGAAACGCGCGGAACTGGTTCCGTAAACTAACCACACAGAAGGCATTGATGGTGTTTTGAAGAGTGTAGCGGAAGGGCATTCCGCTTAAATTTTATCTCTGGGAAGAAGTTTGCGCAAGGACCCTGTCGGCTTGCCAGGGTGAAACTGCGCCTAAGGGGAAGGGGGGGGGGGGGGAGGGGTCCACAAGCGCCTACGTAGAGCGCTATAAGGACGAATGCATAGCACGTCAGGATTGCCCCAAGAATTTCTCAATATCTCAGGGTTTATGAATGAATGAAGAAAACCTTAGAACTATATGTCAAAATGGTGAATGATAGTGGTCCCCAACCTTTGATGAGTGATGAAACGCACAAGGTCCTTCATTCAAGAGAGCCGTCACCGCGGACAGCAGAAAAAGGCTACTCGCAAAACAACACAGGTCACCAGGAACAATCAGGAGACAATCCAATGACAGAGTGCAGCGACAACCAAAGCTACCGCGCGTCAGAGGGGCGGGCAGGCGCGCTCAAGTACACCCCCACTTACAATGACCCCAATGGAGATACGCACGAAGGTGCAAATCACTTCCCAGACCACCACCAATGCGCATCCAGAAGAGCAACGCGTGGGAAGGAGAAATGGTACTGTGAGTATCATAGGCAGAAGGTCCATTACTACCAATGAGTGCGTCCAAACTGCGCTCGCTAATCGACAAATTGGTAAAGGAAGGCATGAATTGGGTTTCACGCTGGGTGAAGTACAATCAAGCGAAGGGAAGATAAACAAAGGAGCGGGAGGGCAAGAAAGTACGCGCACTCCTAGAAGACAGATAGGCAGACCCATCTATTTTGGTGCAGTCATGGGCATGCGAAAAACTAAGCAAAAAGTCAGCAAAAATTTTTCTCATGGAAGTGGCGTCTCTTTCCCCACTATAATGCGGACGAACGCTAGTGGTGGAGCACCACTTACCATCAAGATAAATGCAGCGGGTCCGACAAGTCCAAGCATGTAACATTGAGGAGGAGCATCTGCAGGAGTCAAGCTGTCGAAAGTTGCGTCTTCCTAAAGACAGACGCCTGATGGAAGAAGTCAGTGTTGAACCGGCCACGAACGTCGTTGACTGGCTTCACGGAGAAAAAGGATAGTGGCCATGGGCGAATAACGATGAGGTTTAAGAGGGGCAAAGTAAGGGCACTCCACTGAACGGCCTGGATGGAATGTTAGAATTTATGTGTGATCGAAGTGCTCATCTCGTCCATACGCGCAGAATGGGTCATTGTTGTGTAAGACCAGGAATATCAGCGTTACGTGCTGGCTCCCATCTACGGCCACGGGATGCTTAAAATTTCCACTGAGAGACTGGCAGGATTTGTCACCAATCTACAACACCGCCGCACCGCCTAAAGAATGCAACACGTCACATGTGACGTGACGCAGACCCATGAGAGACAACCACCGAGACCAAGTGGACAAAACTGAAGGTCGGATTTATCCGCCGATTACCCGTGAGCGATGTATGATTGGGGGTCCGACGGTCTGATACGGGTAGGGCGGGTGTAAGGTGCGCACTCTTGCCAAAAGAAACGTCGATATCTTTGCATGGCGAACCTAAAAATGACATGTGATTGGTGTGCCACGATCAATCCAGAAACACAAGTTTGATGAATCGAAAGGGATACTCCCTAGTAAGGCAGAAAAAAACGCGGGCAAGCTCCAGAGCACGCTAAGTCCATTCTGGAGGAGGTACATAAACTCGTGGAGGCAGGTATCATGCGAGAAGTCTATTACCATGACTGGCTCTCAACCCGTAATGGTCAAAAAGAGGATGGGTAGCTGGCGGATGTTGCGTGGGACTTCTACTGACCTTAACAAAGAGCATGCCTACAAGACTACTATCCACTAGTGGAGATAGACTGGGAAAGTGGAGATCCTATGCGGATACCCCTTTAAGTGCCTTTTGGACGGCATAAAGGGGTATCACCACATCCAAATGGCCAAGGATGATGAGGAAAGTAGATAGCCTTTCACATCAAGTCAAGGTGGTTTTTTTTCTATTGCTATACAAGTTGCCCTTTGGCGCCTAAAGAATGCGGGTGCAGACCTACCAGGATGGTAGAAGACGTAAACGATGATTCGATGGGATGTCAGCGTATCAGTGTATTCTGGTGTCTAGTGAGATAGCCATAGTGGAAGAGTGTTATGTTGAGGAGAGCGTGAGTTGAGATTGAAGAAGAGACAGCACAATCTGATTATAATAAGAGAGACGAGTAGTGTGCTAGCGTGCGCAGTGATGTTGATGTGTAGGAGAAATAGATGTTGTTTAGGGCCAGGCATTGCGAATAAATCTGTCATTAGAAGTGAGAAGATATGTATGAAGGATCCTGGAAGATAAATGACACTTTGGGGGGCGTATTATGAATAAGGCCATGTTCCTCTTTCGGTAGTTAGTGTGAGTGTAGAGAAAAGCCTGACGCTGTTCTGTCGCATAGGCGGAGTGATCTCATGAACAAGACAAGATAGGAGAATGTCGATCGCTCAGCTCTTCCTTTACTCACTCTGCGCACGATGAAGAAGTCCAGTAGTTAAATCTGGGAAAGGAGAGACCGGTTTGAGAACAGGTTCCAGATCCAAGTCTCAGCCGACAAGTCACTCCCTTGTTCAAGAAATACAACTCAGAAGTCTACGAAGAAGGGAGAGAAATCCCGTTGGAACTACAAGAGAGCAGTGAAGAAGCTTTCATGCAGAGACTCAAAGCAGCATATTGCAGCACTTCCACGCTAGTATAGTTACCATCGACCAGGAGGAGGCGATTGTTATGTGTATGATTATCTAAGACGCATGGGGCAAATTAGCGCATAGAGGCTGACTGACAGATAGGGACGACCGTTCAAGACAACGGTATGACTTCAGTAAGTAGAAGTCTCAAAGAAGAGGTAGAGAAAACGGAGATCAACTATTGCGCGATGGAGAAGCGATCCTGGCGTTAGTACGTTTGCCGCCAAAAAGACAAACGCAAATATTTCTAACGCGCACCCAATTGTGGTAATCACAGATCAACCATCAAACAGGTTATCTCTAAAACCTTTGAATGTGTCGGGGCGATTGCAAAAGTGGTGCGTGTTGCTAGGGGAGACATACATCTTTATAGGACCTCGGCAAACGTAGTAACAGGACAGATACTGGCGGATTTTCTCATTGAAAAACCAGAAACCGATGCTGTACTCCCCCAGAGCGAAGTAAAACTCAAGAAGCATGGGATCTTATTCACGGAATGGATCGTCATGCATGGACAGGTTCGGGCGAAGGCCTCTTCTCTCCACTAACCGGAAGGAATGGAATTCACTTACGCACTGCGTTTTGAATTTACAGCCACGAACAATGAGGCGGAGTACGAAGCCCTAATTGCGGGACTACGCATTGCAGCTCGAATGGGTGTACGTAACCTAGAAGCAAATGTGGACTCCCGTTTAGTAGCCAACCATGTGTTGGGCGAATATGTGGCTAAAGGAAAACATGATTCAGATACCATTGACAAGGACTCCAAGTCGATAATCCAAGGCTTTGATAGATTCACCATTAGCAAGTTCCATAGCTCCTGGGTGACAACAAAAAAGCGGATGCCTTAAGTAAGATCGCATCTCACAAGCTTCTGTCGCCACCTATCAAAGCAGGTGTTGTCGAAATCTTGAAGAACAATTCCATCTCGGAGATGGAGATATCTACGGTGATAGAGGAGCAGGATCTACGTGGATGACCCTATCATCGAATTCATAAGCACGGGCACGCCACTCATGATACAAAAGGATGCCAGAAATTTGCGCTCGGCGCAGAGATTCTCAAACTTTGAAATGGTGTCCTCTATCGACGTTCGTTCTACTAGCATGGCTCGATGCGTCGGACCTATGCAGGCAGACTATGTGCTCACGAGATTCATGCGGGTTGCATGCAATCTATTGCACTCAGGAGCCACGATCTGTAGTAGCGAAGAGCCTTACGGATCTGTGTACTACTGCCCACCATGCACCGCGAGTTGCGCGACATGATACTGATATGCAATGATTGTGTTTGGATTGGTACTAGATAGATCTTCTAGCCTATGTGGTTGTATAATACTTATGTAATCATAAGTATATACGTGAGAGACTCTAATAATTTTGTTTAGGCGAAACGAAACAACGTAATATAAAGAAGACAACAAGTTAACTCAATGCAGTCCTTTATGGATCTTTCTATTGATAAATAATTTGTTTTGATGCTTTTACAATCTGGTACAAGCCCTAATGCCAAAGGTTCTTTTTATAGAGAAGAAACCCATAAATTGGTCAACAGAAAAACTAAAATCTCGTAAGGAGATACTAATCTTCTCTTCTTATTTATCTCATTCCTTATATTATGAGTTACTAACTATAATTCCTTTATAACATTAATTTACGCTATTATTTAACAATCACAGATTCGATCTCTGTCAGCAGATATTGTGGAACATGTCCAGAGTATCATATTCAGCTGACAAGGCTACTGAACTGCCTGCTGGATCATTATCGCAAGGATGGTTCGGGTACTGTCTGCAGGATCGACGTTATGCGTTAAGACAGTATGAGTTGATCTAGATTATGCAGTTTAGGTCACTGAGTAGGTGTCTTTTATGGTTTTTTTGGTTCCGTAGAGATAACGAGAACGTGGTTGAAAGCTCTTGTCTTCGCACGGATGGCAAGGGGGTGGGGGGGGATCCATCGAGGGGACGGGGGGGCGGGGGGGTCGACCCAACCAACACACTGTGTTACGATTGCCCCCCTCCCCGGAACGCGCCCTGTCCCCCCCCCCAACCGTTTTTTACCCACCCTTCAATTTTTCCTCTTATTTCTCGCCGCCTTTTTTTTCCCGCCCCCCCCCTCCCCCCCCCCCCCCACCCTGACTTGTCCCTCCGTCTACCCCCCTCTTCCCCCCCCCCCCTCCCCCCCCCCCCCCCCCCTCCAAACAATCTCCCCTAAAACTTGGTTTTGACTCGTTGCAAAGAGTCTCAGGTTTCTAGATAGATCGTCTCGAAGGAAGAGGATTGAGAGCAGCAGGAACAAAGTAAGAAGCAGCAGCATAAACAAGCAGGTACAATGTAACCAACGCAAAACAACAAGACAACAGAACTGATTTTCAGTCTATTCTCATCACTTCCAGGTGTGTTAACTCCTGTGAGAGGTGAATCATTGAAAAATGTAAATGGATTTGATGTCTCTTTACCAGTTAGCCATTAACTCTGGAGTAGTCAGTTCTTTGGCCACCAGAAAGGTGTATGTCCATGGTCAACTGAGAACCATTTCAACTCTCAGTACTTGAAACATTGGTGAGTTGAATACCATATGGTTTTGGGCAAACCATTACAGCCATCAACGGATTTGAGATGCCTTTACCTGTAGCCGTTTGCTCAGGGCTAGTCAATCCTTTGGCACCTAGAAAAGGTAAATTCCATGGTGGATTGATGACCATGTCAACTCTTTGTACATGAAACATGGTGAGTCGATAACCATACAATTTTGAGTAAATTGTCAACTATCAACGGATTTGAGAAGGTCTTTACCATGAGCCGTTTGCTATGGACTAGCCACTTTTCATCCAAAGAATATGGAAAGTGATAACCATCCAGTTTTGGGTAACCTGGCAACCATCAACGGATTTGAAAAGGTCTTTACCAAGAGCCGTACCCTCTTGGACTAGCCACTCTTTGTTCCAAGAACATGGTGAGTGAAGGCCATAGGATTTTTAGCAAACCCTTACAGCTATCAACGGATTTGAGTTACACACTAAAGCCGTTTGCAATGGTGAGCCAAACTCTTTCTCGGCTGTTAGCCATGGTGAGTTGAAAACCATTTGTCGTGCAGTGCAAGCACTAACACCAAAATTATACAACACGAGACTATCAGTATAACACTAACTAAGAGTACATGTTTTTTTTTTTTTTTTTTTTTTTTTTTTTTTAAATAATACTAACGAAGCTATTGAAAACAAACACTAACTAATACACAAACTTACATAGGAGCAGAGGCAAGACACTCATAGGATTCCCGCAAACCATCCTGAAGCATCTGAATAACACTTCCAGCAACCACAACATCCCGACAGTATGAGGGTGGAACTGTTAGCCTGTGGCGTAACATCCTTTCAAGCAGTGGAGCCCGGATCGGATAAAACTTGTCCACAAACATATACACAGTTTTCCCATTCGTTAAGTCCAGTACATGAACAGAGCTCTTGGGATATAATCTCCAACCACTCACAACCCATTCATCTTGTGTTCTCCAAAAATCTTCCACATCATCAGAATGAAGGGACTGACACAACAGATTGACGTCTCTCCAAAGGTCTAAACCAACATCTACATCTGGATTGAGCCGAAAGTACCTGTTCATCCGTCGACGTAAAAGAAGGAGATCCTCACGATAGACATGAGGCAGCAACTCTTTCAGGTAGAAAAAGTTTTTGTGCCGTCGATTATCCTGATAATACACATGATAATAAGTGTTACGAAGCGGGCAACGCACAATCTCCCAATCTTTAAATGCTCCATACGGAATAGGGGGAATATAATCCTCTATATCATCATCACTCTCACTCTCAGAACTGAGGAAGTCGTCAACTGGTCTATCCCACAAAGAGGTATCACTTCGCACGCCACGATGTTTACTACGAGACCGAGGAGGAGAAGAGGCAGATTCAGAAATGGGTTCAACCTTTACCCGTGGATCAACAATCTCATCATCTGGGAGTTTGTCCACAACCACAACACCAGCACCAGAAACATACTGACCCCGAAAGAGAATCTCAGCGAGTACTTCATCTTCTGAGGCAGGGTCAGCAGCAATGCGAGACATACCTATCGGTGCGTCCTCATCACTAGCCAAGAAAAACTCATGAAGACCCCCGGATGTAGAGTCAAACAGAACATCAATGGGTATGTGATCAGTAGAGACAGGTGACGGGGAAGAACTATTGTCAGAATCTGCAAATGGAGAAATTCCAAGCTCATGATGTGAAGCAGCAGAATCCATTGCTGCTGAAGTGGGAACAGTAGAAGCAGTACCAGTAGTATCAAGTGGACCACCAGCAGTATCAGGAACAGCAGAACCAGACATAGGAGTAGAACCAGCAGGATGAAAACTACTACCACCAGCAGAATCAGGATCATCAGCAGGTTGTGTGGTAGCAGCAGGAACATCAGAGGGCTGTGAAGAAGCACGTTCAACCCGTTGTCTTTTAGAAGGAGGCTCAGTTATAGCAGGCTTGGGTCGAAATAGATTATATTGAGCACTCAACAAATGATCCTTTTCCAGACGTCTGCAGATATTCTCGTATTCTTCAGTCAACTGTTGTTTCGACATAGCCGTGACAGCTTTCATAGTGATAGTACCATTATGAGCCGCACACCACTGATTTTTAACCAAGTTACGCATCATTTTGGTGACTTCTGATTGCTTTAGCGGCTTACCCTTGAGTGCTCTATAGCGCAAATCTGCCAAGGCTCTCTTCTTCCGTTCCTTAATGGCAGTCATGCGCTCAATAAAGTTGTCTTCGTTGACATCAGCTCCCAACAACTCACGTGCCAGTGCAGGATTTGTACCGACTTGCATCATCAAAGTCAACCAGTCCGTGTTTGTCATACGCAGTATGAGGTCATCTAATTCCTTTGCGCGCTGCTCAGAAACAATTGGCATGTCTGCCTGAGCCAAATCCTCAGCCTGTAACTGTTGAACCAACCGCGCACTTGCCTGTTCTTCTTTGAGGCGTTGCCTGGCCTGTGCATCCTCTGCAAGAAACTCAGCAGGGATCTCTAAATCAGGCATGGGAGCCTTGCCCTTATCAGCACCAACAGACGGAGCAGCGGATTCAGAGATATCCGCTTGAGGAAGAACATCAGTAGAACGAGGAGCATGAAACTGCGCAAAAGCTGGAGTATAGAACTCGGTCCTGGCTCATCGATAAACCGACCTCTTACGCCTAAGAGGAACCTCCTCCTCCTCGCGTTCATCGTGACCCAGAGCTTCAGATGCCATTCATGATAATCCTTCAAGGTCAACCGCATCTTGAATATCCACATCCCCTTCTGTGGCAGGAGCATCACCCACCAACCGTGTTGTCCGCAATTGTTTAACCGTTCGCTCCAACTTCTTTACTCGGGATACAAGTGTCAAAATTGCTCCCCCCATGATTTTCTTTGAGGTTCCCAACTCAGTTTCCAATGAGTCTATCCGTCCTATACACCTGTCAATCTTTGCAGATAAACTTGTTAGACGTGCAGGGTCCTCTGCCCTACCAGCAGCATCGGCTGTTGGTGTAGGAGCATCATCAGGCCCAGCATGTGACTCCTCATGGAATCCACCATCAGAAGTATGCCCACCAGCATGTACACGGAATCAGCAGCATAATCCATAGCTACCAGCAGAAACAAAGCATCCAGCAGGAAGGATAACTACCAGCAGAATCATAGTGCTACCAGCAGAAACCAATCGTCCAGCAGAAAGGATAACTACCAGCAGAACCATAGTACGACCAGCAGAAACCAATCCTGTCAGCAGGAAGAATGTACACCTAGCAGCAGTATTGACTACCTGAAATCACAGAAAAATAGTATCCCACAAAACAACATATCCACCTGCAAGAAAGTTAGAATATACAAATGTACAACAACAAGCCTCCCCTTAGGCTTATACCTCCCCTCAATTCACGAAAGAGGGATTCACCATCCCAATATGGACCACCAGATAC
>BQNB010004949.1:0-40149 GCA_026074375.1 Tanacetum coccineum | reverse complement strand
TATTACTTAACAAGACTAATTATGACTAATAAGACCGATAACATTCTTGTTCGACTTATATAAAATTAAGGCTAACACCCTGTTCATGCATTTCATCGAGAATTGACATCAACGCATCATTTCGTACAGAAGAAACATTACTTTATACAATATGTTCTTCGTTGTCTTCTACATACTGATCATACGGAATAATATTACTATCACTCGTATTGTCAGCATCAGAGTCAACAACGTAGTTGTGTTGTACATCGCTTTGTATCTCGTGTACTTCATGATACTCATCCATATGATTTATAAAGGTATCATGATCTTGTACCTCAAATAGAGTATTCGAGTCCTATGACGGCCCGACTTCATCGTAGATTGGATCTTCAGATGTGAGATTTGCCATGAACATGGTCTGTGTAGTGGGACCCTCATCAACATCAGATTCGAATGCATCACATTCATCAGCTTCAAAGATATGGTCCACATTGAGTGCCAAATCATTCTCGGGTGAATTATCCACATCCTCATCAAATTTGGTAACCTGTTCTCCTGTAAGAAACAACGAATGTTCTTCATCCAGTACTGCACCATTCTCCTGGGCTTGCATTAGTAGCATCTTGTCCTTGAAGTAGTCTGAATCTTAAAGTCGCTTTGGCCTTGGACATTCTCGTGCTATGTGCCCTAGTCCGTTACAGTTGTAGCACTTAATGGGTTTGGCTTGACCAGGATTAATAATGCCTCCTCTGTTCTGACCTCCTACATTCCCAGCTACAACATTTCCTCTTGCATTATTTCTATGAAATGGTTTTCCTTGATTGTTCGCATTGTATCTTCCACGGACATCTTGAACCACAACTCTGCCGTCTTGAACCGTAGCTTTGTTCCTTGCATTAGACGACGTTCTAGGTTGATTGTTTGTTTGAGGAAGATGTGATTTATACGATTGAGTGAGGAGGGCAAGTGAGTTGGATAAACTTTCAATCAAGTTTTCTGTTGAAGAACTTCCTGAGTCCAGTTGAAAGTTGTCAGCAGGATATGGTTCATTTTGAGGATTTAGGAGACATGGTAATTATGTTAGGATACTGCGAACAGAGGCATTTCGACACTAATGCCAACGGATCATTAGTTGGTTGAAGGAACCTTTCCATCATTGTTCTGTTCTTATTAGCATGTACCTCATGTTGCTTCAAATAGGCATAAAGGTGATCAAAATTAGACTCCTTCAAACCTCTATTAAGTTTGACTTTAGTTATGAATCTACTCCACTCAGGTAACATGTTGTTTACAAACTTAGAGTTAAGCTGCATCCTAGGCATGGTCATCTTGATGTTTCTCATGTCATTAAATGAGGCTTCATAAACCTAACATAATATCCCTAAATGGTTTCATCCTTGAATTTGACGGAAGTTTCAAATTCATGCATCAAATTGAGATTCCCTGTCTTCTTTTTTAACTCAAAACCATCCAGAATCATCTTCAACCGATTTTCCCAAATGACTTGGCGTCAGTATAGTGTTGATGAGTGAGTATATGTCCTTTTGTATACCTTAAGTAGATACTTGGTTGCACAATGTCAGCTTTATACCTTTCCTTTTCATCAGCTGACAAGGTCATTAAAGGACCTAGCACGTACTAGGACCTTGTTGAACTGTCACCCATACTCCAGGTTTCCTCCAGCAATAACATCTGAGACCGTTTCCCAAAATGAAATGGTCCTTACATTAATGGACTTCAATATATTCTCTCCTTTAATCCTTTCCTAGACAGGTACAGACGTATACGTTGTTGCCAAGAAATCAAAGTCCTGTTTCTATCAAGCATGGTGGGCGAGTATCAGAACCGACAGAAACACTGGATGTCTTCAGACATACTTTTAAGACATCTTGTTTTTAATTATAAATGATATGTTTTGATCGATCAATGATTAGTAAATGTATGTTAAAAGTGGTGAGGTTAACGTATTTGTTTCTTGTTTTAGTGATATTAAGTCCCAAGTTTGAAATATTCCAAATGTCTAAGATAGTAGCTCAACTCGCCGCCAGAGGCTATCAAACCGCTGCAAAGTATTAAGGCAACTCGTTGGTGGAAATTAAGGCAACTCGCCGAACACAACTCGCTGCCAAGCAACCCGCCGCGAAGAAATAATACAAACCGCCGTCTATATTTTTAATCAAACCGCCGCTGAGTTTTCAAACCGCTAGAGTTTCCTTTAGATATTTGCTATTAAAATATTCAAACCGCTGTCAACCTGTTCAAACCGCTGCCTAAGCAACTCGCTGCTTAGTATAAAGCAACTCGCCTCTTGAGCAACTCACCGCGATGTTAACCAACTCGCTGCCAAAGCAACCCGCCGTGTGTCAGACAGTTGGTCACCTACTAAATAAAATATTATATTTAAGCAAACTGCCGTGAAGAAATTCTGGCAAACCTCCACGAAGAACAACGACTTTTATCACACAAAATCACTTATAAATCACCCTTTTGAACGATTTTGCTTGATTTCTTTTGCACAACACAGTACCACAAGGCAATAGCAACTAGAAACACCCAAACTTTAACATTACAAACATCAAAATTCGGAGAACTTAAAAAACGAGCTAGGAGCCTTCAATGGTACACTTTTCGATCTAAAACAAGCAAGAAATCGCACATACACACGATCTAATCATCCCATAAGCTCTGATACCAATTGTGGTATATCATATATCATAACACGGGGTCGATTCTTGGACTTGGCTAGTTTCTAGAGAGAGAAACACATGAGAGAGATTTTCTAGTGAGAGAAAATGTGTTTTATAAGAAAAGAATAAATGACTAGCTTAGCCTCTTCCAAAGTTGGAAGAGGCTTATATAGTTCTTACAATATACCGGGTATTAGTACCCGGCTTAATACCGAAAAACATAATATTCACTATTAAACTACGAGCTATGATAAACAGTAAAATACACGGAGTGACCGAGTCTTTTTCTAATATCTAACATCAACCGTGGAGGGCACTCACGATAATCATCAATCTGTGCCTTACGGGAAAGACTTCTGGGTTTGAAAGACCAAGAGCTCCAGTGTTGCAGATTCTTTGGGGCGTCATCAATCAAGCTCATATTGATTATGCGGAAAGGATCTGGGAAGAATTCACTCAATCCATCCATACCTTCACGGAAGACAAAAAAAATCTGGCACAACACACTCAGAGAAAGAAGAAAGCCACTCTCATTGTGATCCCAAGTGTGAGGTTCACTAAACTGATTATCTTTCACCTGCAACGCAAGCACAAGTTCCATCCAAGACCTGAGTCTCCCCTTCATTTGCCGACTGAAGAACCCATTATGGGATATCTTAAATTCAGTGCCAAAGGAACCAAAAAGGGAAGCGTTTGGGATGCCTATTCCAAATGAACTCATCACTGATGACATTCGAGGAGCAGATTACTACGATGCTTATCTAAAGAAAGTAGCCAAGCATCAAAGATATCTGGCAGGTGAAAAAGTAAGTGATCCTGACTCTCCTGCACCAAAACTCGCAAAATCAACCAAACCCAAGATAACCAAGCAAGCTAAACCCATAGCGCCTAAAGCAGCAACCAAGAAACCTCAACCAGCACCAACCACGCCTAAGGAAAAGAAACGTAAGCAGGCTAAGGAAACCACTGAAGCAACACCGCCAGCCAAACGAGCTAAAGCTGGGAAGGTGGCAAAGAAGCGAACCCTTAAGAAATCTCAGCAGTTGGTCGATGAGTTTGTTGATGAGGGTATTCCATTGACTGAACCTGGGTTTGGTGACTTAGAAGCGGATACGCAAAGGTCTATTGAAGAAAGTCTAAAGGATGCTCAAGGTGCACATTGGGGTCCTCTCCCACCTGTGGTGTTCAGGGAAACTGATACTAGAAAGTATCAGCCACTTCCAGAAGTAGGGGAAAAGGAAAGAAGAAAGTCGGTGCTGAGCAAGCTGCTCGGGTTCTACTTAATCTTCAAACTCCAAAGAAAAAGAACCCAACTGAAAAATACATCTTTTAAAGACGTACTTCAGTACCAACTGAACCCTCGGGTCATGACAAATCATCATCCCTGTATGCTGAACTAGGCTTGACTCAGATAAGGAAGTGCCTCCTGTAGTCAAAAGTGGTGCTCCAGACGAAGGCCAGGCTAGACCAAACCTTGGTAATGATGCAGTGTCTCAAAATCTATCAACTCCTGGTGTTCATGCTGGACCAAACCTTGAACACACAGATGCTGAGGCCACTGACGCTACAAGTCAACCACAACCGGGACAAATAGATGAAGAGTTCACCGCCACAGCATACCCTAACATTTAGGAGAATTTTCAGCTAACGGTTGACGATCCAGTGATTCTCGAGGAGCCTGCCAGCTCTACAGGGACATTGTCTTCTCTACAACACCTAGCCAAAGACTTTAGCTTTGGTGATCAATTCTTCAATGATAAACCCCCATAAGACAACAATGAGAAGGCAACAGCAGATACAGAAGCTGAATCAATAGTGTCTGTCACAATCCATCAAGACACTTCTGTTATCCCTCCTATGACTTTACCAGTGATTGACCTTGTGCCTGTACTCGATTCTCCCACTATGCATCGGCCTTTACCAACCACCACAGCCACAACTGCAACAACAACAACAACAGTTATGACAACCATTCCTCTACCACCTTAGCCACAACAAGTTTCCTCATATTCCATCTTACTCAACCGTCTAGGAGAAATTAAACAACATATCGCAGACTTGGTGGATGCGAACCAGGCCTTGGAGGAAAGATTAGACAAACATGGGTCCAGACTGTACAGGTTGGAGAATCAAGATATTCCCAATCAAGTGAGCAAAGCTGTGGATGAAATAGTCACGGATGCTATTGACTGGGCCATGCACGCACCACTGAGGGAGCGCTTCAGAGATCTGCCAGAAGCTGATATGAAAGAAATTCTTCACAACCGAATGTGGGAATCCAAATCCTACCAAACTTATAAAGATCACATGTCGCTGTACGAGGCTCTAGAGAAGTCTATGGCCCGAGATAACAGAGACTAGCTCCTATCTGACTTGGCTGAAGCAAGGAAAAAGAAGAAAAAGAGACAAGGCTCACCTAAAACACCATCTGGCTCCCCACCTCATCCTCCTCCTCCTCCACCACCACCAGCAGGTCCCTTTGGAACTTCAAGAGCCTCTGGCACTTCTAGGTCATCTCAATCACCACCTCCTCCTCCACCTCCACCTCCATCCAACACTCAGGGTGGTCAGTCTGCAAGCACCGATGCCCCCAGCTCCTCAAAGACGACTGCTTCAGCAGAATATACGGCGTGGATGATGACCGACACCAGAATTAAGCCATCGATCTCACCAATTCCTGTGGAACTTCATATGGGTGACGATCCCACTGCAGACGAACAAGCATACTCATCTAGTGGTGAAGACGTTGGACGTGATCATATTCCCACTGTAAACTTGAGGCAGAGTTGGTGGAAGCCTATCACTAAAGACCGACCTACTACACCTGAACCTGCCTGGTCCATCCCATCATCTGATCTGACCGTCCCAACGAACAACTGGGCCTCTGCTCTGAAGTCTACCTATACACCTCCACCAGAGAACTCACTACTTGCTCAGATCGGTGATATGGCAACATTCATGGACTGGTATTGCAAAAAGCAAGGAATCTCTGAACTGACTCAAAAAGACCTGGAAGGCCCTGCATACGAAATTGTCAAAGTCTTTCATCCCGACGTAGTTCATCTCCAGTTCCAAATGGAAGAATGCCACAAACTTCTCACCGATCAAGTGGACGATGCAATCCTAAGGTACAACGTCAGCAAACCACTACCGTTGGGTGGTGATCCGGGTCATGTCACAATACAACCGGATTTCTTCTTCAACAAAGACTTGGAATATCTACGGTACGGCCGCAAAATAGGCAGGCCTGCCTTGTTAATCTCGAAGATGAAGGCTGCCTATTATCCTGATGTCGGCTTAGAGCAAATGGTACCGGATCAGATGTGGATTGAAGAAGAATGCAAGTATGACGTCGCTGCGATGTATGGTATATCTCACTGGTGGTTTCAAAGATAACGGTTCTACATTGATCGACACACATCTGAAGGTGATCGCAGGGCTGTACGGACCCATATGCGTATCTTAAGTGTCATCCGAATTGAAGTCTTCCCAATATATGGGTACAATTACATGAAGAAGATTGTCCTTCGTCGCGCCGATCTCAAAGAATATGTCATAGTGGAAAGGGACTTCGAATATCTGTACCCTAGTGACTTTGAAGATCTGTACTTGTTGAATCTTCAAGGTTACTTGAACCACCTCTCACCCGAAGAAAAAAAGATTCTCACTACTACTGTCAACTTATGGACCAGAAACTTGGTTATCTGACAACGCGTAGAAGACTTCCAGCTGGGGATTGAGAGCTACCAGACGCAGTTAAACCTTACCAAACCTCGATGGGATGCCAAGGGATTTGAGTACAAGCATGACTTCACAGTAATTGACTCTACAAGGGCCGTCACTTTTAGGGACAAATATGGGGTTCAGATGATCATGAGGCTCAATGAAATCCACAAGTTCAGTGATGGTACTCTACACCAGATTGATGAAGCATTGGATTACAGAGTCAAGGAATTCAGGGTCAACAGGAGGAATCCGGGTTTGGATACACGGATTTGGACAAAGAAAGACGTCGACAGAAGCAAGGAGTTTATGTTTGCCATACAAAAATGACTTAAGACAAGACGTATCTTCCGGAATCTAGAAAGCTTTGTTGGTGGCAGGATAAGAGAAAGAGACTACCGACAGCTGAAGAGGACCGAATGAGGGGCAGTTTTCTTATATGTTGTTGTCATATGTACATTCTAACGTAGTGATTAAACTGTCTCTTAGGCTTGTATATTAAGTAGTCATATGTTTCATAATCGGCTTGTATAAACCTGACACACTTTCTCCCAAATTTTCCTAACTTAAATCAATTAAGACCCAAAATCTCAACGGATTTGAAATTTTTGCTCGGGGGAGAAAATGTGATTTAATTATGAAAATCTGATTAAAATTGTGATTTCTTAATGTGTAGGCTCTCCCATATGTGCTAAACTCTTTCGTACATCGATGCACATATTAAGGGGGAGCGAATGGTTATAATGTCAATTATGGAATCACCTAAGACCGACCATGTAATTACTTTATCGGAGTTATAAGGATGGTAAGGTTAGGTACTCGATCCCACGATCTAGCCAGAGCCGGAGGGATCTACCCAGGGACAATCCACTAGTTAGTGTAGAAGTCCTTAGGTATGATTATAAAAGGAGTAATGTGAGAATAAGGGAATAGTGCGGACTGAGATGGAGCTAGTACTGGAACACACCCAACAATGTTCTAGTAATGAAATCTTGGTAAGCACTGAAGGGGTTAAAGAATGAAAAAGAAATACAAAGATAAAGGGTGAAAAGAAAGCAGCCCTCCTTAAACCTTAGGCAGAAACCGGGTCACTACATATGCTGTCAGAATCACATGGTTGATTGCTGACATTAAAGACAAGTATCATGGACCCAGTGATACGCTGCACAACCCTCCCTAGCCACTCAAGATCCCTCAAAGGATTCTTGTTTCACCTTTTACGGAGATCAATACATTTCTATCGTCTCTCTTACTCCGAGTTAGACGATATTGAAAAGGTGGCAGTCCGCTCCAGCCTTCGATTACTAAAAACAAAAAAATGCACTATTGAGTCTAGAGCCATGAGATCATCAATAAATCTCGTTAGGACACTATTCCAATATACTTGTGTTTCACACACTGTGAAAACAAGGATTATCTTAAGAGTCCTACGCATTATCCTTGTGATATTGCCAGAACATCCGAGTGATACGAAAGTATGCACAGTGAAGATGGAAATCCTGCTAGAGCCAACATCAAACAAGCTCTAGGTAGGTGACTTGTGAGATCCTCAATGGATCAAACTTATGACACTGGGCATCGATTCGGTCCAGATTATGAATTGACGGAGGATGATTTTTGATAAATGCTTAAAACTCTCGATATGTTACAAAAATCACTTTAACTAGTGACACATCAATTGATTTTCAAATCAATTTTATCTTCAATCGGTGAGAGAGTAACTCATTGATTCACTCTTACTGTTCTATTAGTAGCAATACTATTAGTGAGGTAGCCTGCTTTGAGGTGTCCGGTAAAGAGATACTAGCAAGTATAGTGAATCTAATGCATATGCATGAGATGATCTAACACTTTGAGCTGGAAACCCTGTCAAGGAGGTTCTTATAATGAATCTACCTGATCACAGGTACAATATTTATACTGTAAAACGGTCCTCACAGAACCGGAGGTTAATGTAACCGAACTTTGACGAATGACAAAGCCATATTCGTCACCAAGCTTTATTCTTAACAGTTGTATTTCAGGATTACATAAAGATGGAGATGCAGATGCCTCGTTCCAGTAAAGTCAATTCATAAACCCATGCTTACACTTAATGTTTCTAATCAAAGACATCATGACAACTGAAAGACCTACAACACAGCTTCTGCAACTCTGATAAGTACTATCATGATCTAGAAGAGTGTGAGTATGGGGGTCCGAAAGTCACAACATCACATGAAGGCAATATTCCACAACAAGGATAATTAAGAGATTCAAAGTGGATGGTGATCTCAAAGAAAGCTCAAGGATCACTCAAGTCCAAGGAACAAAGATCACTACTTGATGTACAACGACAAATGTTAAAGAATCAAAAGACTACAAGCCAGAATCAAAGATTAATTCAAATACAATGCTAGGATTCAATTTGTATTTTCTGGGGTGACCTCTCTTAGGGGGAGATTGTTAGGATTATGAAAATCCATGTAAAAGACTCGGTCACCACGTGTTATATCTAGCATAGGTTAGCTCGTAGTCTTAGTTTTAATCATTTATTTACCGTACGACTTATGGTGTTGGGCCGGGTCTTTACACACTTGTTAGCCTACTCCATGGCCCATTTAGGGGCACCAATCTCTTGTATAAATACCCCTTTCCAGCCATGGTAAGGGGTTGGATGTTCAATTTATGACAAACACACACTAAGTGATTTTCTCTCTCTAGAACTCCTACTTTCTCTCTCTAGACAATTTGACCAAACATTAATCCTAGGCTTGTGTTATGATATCCAATATACTACATGACACAAACATAAACCATAAACCTCCATTGTTAAATCTCAAAAACCTTCAAGAACTCGTTCCATCTTCGTTTTAATCTTAAGGTACACTTGTCCTAATGTTATAACTTCTATATATCAGACCTAATCTTGGATTTATGCCTGAAAAACCCTAAATTTTGACCTAACTTTCATCATCCTAAAAAGTGGATGAAATGTTAAATTGATTGAGGGGTTTTAGTCCTATAGGGGTCTAGATGGTGTACCTATAACAGTTTCTAATGGGGATAACGCATTTACATGTTGTGAGTGATTCTTGATGTCGAACTAGTTAAAATGGGCAAGAACTTGTAAAAGTTCATGGGTTTAGGTTTAGAATTGATATAATGATTGTTTGTATGCATTTGAGTGTTATTAAACATGCTTGTATGTTATATCTTGAATATCTTGGGTTTTCATGTCCTTATGGGACGAACAAGTCTTAAGTCAAGATTTTGGGTGGTTAATTCGTGAGTTAAATGTGTAATATGTTTCCTAGATGCTATGTGGTCATGATATGTTAGATTGTGATGCTTGAAAAAGGGGTAAAATGTTGGTGTAAGTTTTACATAGGCGAATTATACATCCTTACATAAGCGAACAATACACAAATCTTAACGTAGTCGAACTATACATAGTTAAATAGGCGAACTATACATTGGTTGTTAACACATGCGAACTATACCTGAATACATAGGCGAACTATACACTATGTGTTACACAAGCGAACTATACATGTTAACGTAGGCGAATTATACACCAATGATAGCACAGGCGAATTATACATGCATTCACAGGCGAACTATACACTGGGTTTAATACAAGCGAATTATACACATTCTATAGGCGAACTATACATGATTTTTTCTAGGAAAACTAATCGCATAATCTTGGTAATCTAATATCATAACCTAATCTAAGTATAATTAAACCTTAACTTATCACTTAGTGATTAATTTAGGTCTAGTTTATCCTTAGAAATCTTTAATGTTTACCTTGATTTCTATCGATTGCCTATAGTTAGTGTGATGTTGGATTATGTGTTTCTCCTAGTTTCATGTGTGTTGTTTACTAAGTATCTGTGTACATTATTCCTTGTGTAAATCAGTCTTGCATTGTCTTCCAGTGATATATATATATATATATATATATTGTGTAAATCAGTCTTGCATTGTCTATCAGTTATATATATATATATTTGCTAGTATATGAACTGTATGTAACAAATCTTAGCAGAATCATGTCTTTCATTACTGCTCAACAAACCAAACTTTATTTGGAACTTGTTCCGAAGGAGAAAAGACTTGAAATTGGGAAATGCAACGGAAGACTCAATCCTGGAAAGATACAAAGAGAACCCATATTTCAAGTCGTTTTGGATGCTCTTACTCTCACTCCATGCTACTTTGCATTTCTCATCACGCAGATGTTTTAGAAGTCTATATGCATCAGTTCTGGGATTCTGTTTACAAGCATGACACTTTCTACAGATTCAAGATGGACAAAAGGAAGAGATTCAAACTCAATCTAGAAGTCTTCAAAGATATCTTCAAGATTTGCCCTAGAGTACAGGGTCAAGACTTTGATGCACTTCCTACTGATGAAGAAATTATGTCTTTCATAAGAGATCTTGGTCACACTAGGGAAATCCATTCACTCAATGATGTTGTTACTGATCAGATGCATTAACCCTGGAGAAATTTTGCTGCTCTTATTAATAGAAGTTTATCTGGAAAGACAACTAGTCTTGACAAGCTTCGTCTCTCCAGAGCACAAATCCTTTGGGTATGTACCATCAGAAGAATGTGGACTATGTTGAACTACTTTGGGAAGACTTCATTTACCAGATTGACAACAAAGCCTAGAAAAAGAAAGAAAAGATGTATTACCCTTGATTCACCAAAGTTACCATTCATCACTTCCTTACTCAAGACAAGATACTCTCCTGGAGAAATAAGATCGGGATACACACCTCCAAGGATGACTATTTGATTTTCACTTTAAGATTTGTCTCTATAAAAGAAGAAACTCAAATCTATGGTGCCATACTCCCTGATTCCTTGACCAGTCCTGAGATGAAGGAAACCAAAGCTTAGACTTATCTTGGTTTTGCTTCAGGAGCTACACCTCCTAAAAAGGCGTGAAAGTTTAAGAAGCCAGCCTCTCCTAAACTCACTACTATCTTAGTTTCAACTGAAGAACCTACGGAAAAGTCAAAGAGAGTAAAGAGACCTACAAAGAAGTCTACTAAGGCTCCAGCAAGAGGTGTAGTTATTAAAGAAACTCCTGAGATGCCATTGTCTAAGAAGAAGGAAAAGGTGGATGGTACTTGAGGCAAAGGAATTGAGTTACTCTCTCAAGTGGCTTTAATTGAAGATGCTCAACTTGAAGAAGTTCGAAAGAAGAGTATGAGGGATTTTCACAAGACTCATCCAAGTGGACCTGGTACAGTTACCAAAACTGCTCCAAGTGCTGCCAAAATCAAACCTTCTGTTACAAGTGAAGGAACTGGTGCAGGGGTTCCCGATGTGACAGAAGAAGAATCATCTGAAAGTGAAGCTGAATCTTGAGGAAATGATGAAGATGATAGCAATAATGAACAAGACTCAAGTGATGAAGACAGTGAGCAAGAGAATAACAGTGATGATAACAAAACCCAATCAGATGTTGAATATGAATCAGATTCCGATCATGAAACTGAAGAGAATAAATTGGGTTCAAAGTCTGATCATGAAGAAAATGAAGAAGATGAAGATGATGAAGAAGAAGTGAAGGACGAATTTGTTAAAACCCCGTCCAACGATTCTGATGATGAATATGAAACAAAGATTGATGATAAAATAGAAGGTGATGAAGATAAAGAGATGGATTATACTACCAGTCAGCTCTACGATGATGTGGATATAAGGCAGAATGAACTAGTTGATTCTGATAAAGGGTTTGTTCAAGAGGAGGGTACCGATGCTGCAATGACTAACATTCAACAAGGGAATGAAAATCCGAATATCTTACAAGTCATAGAAGATGCTCATGTGACACTTTCTACTGTTCCACAGAAGACTGAAGTCCTAGTTACCAGCTCTTCTCATTCATCTGACTTGGCAGCTAAGTTCTTAAACTTTTCAGATATTCCTCATACTGATGCTGAAGTTGTTTCTCTAATGGATGTTCACGTCCATCATGAAGTACCAAGCCAGCAAATACCCAAGCTCCTTACACTACCTGTCTTAGTTATCGATGATTCTTCACCAGTATTATCCACCGTCATCCCACAATCATTTCCATCCTTCATTCCTCCACCACAACAATCAACATTCACACCACCAACAATAACTAAAGCTACAAATCCTTCATCTACACTTCCTAATTTCGCATCAGTCTTCCAATTCAACAACCGAGTCACAGCATTGAAAAAAGAAGTTGTTGAACTCAAAAAGGACGGTCCTCTTAAAACTCAAGTGACTGCTCTTGTAGATGAACATCTGGACACAAGGATGGGGGCAACCAGAGATGAATTTATGAACTTCCTTTCGGCATCCCTCACTGCAAGGATCACAAAGCAAGTCAAGAATCAACTGCCACAGATTCTGCCAGAGAAAATGTCTAACTTTGCCCCTCGGTGATCCAAAAGATGGTTAAAGAGTCACTTGAAGATGCTGTTCTAGCCAAGGAGTCTTCTCAACCACAATCTTCATATAAGGGTGCTGCAACGCTTACAGAATTCGAGCTGAAGAAGATTTTGATTAACAAAATAGATAAAAGTGAATCATATCTGGCAGCTCCTGAACACAGAGAATGCTATGAAGGATTGAAAAAATCATATGGTCTCGACAAGACTTACTTCTATACTTATGGTAAAGTGTATTCATTGAAGAGAAGCCGAAAAAACAAAGATGAAGACCCCTCTGATGGATCAGACCGAGGGTTGAAGAAGAGGAAGACTAGCAAGGATGCAGCACCAGCAATAGGTCCTAAAGCTAAAGAATTGCAGTCTGGATCATCCAAAGGCAACAAGTCTCAATCAAAATCTTCTAGAAAGTATGTCAGTCAGAGGAACCAGAGTTTGAGGTTAGAGACTCGGATATGCCACAAGATCAAGAGGAGAACCCGGGTAACGATGATGAAGAACCCAAGGAAAAGGTTGCATCTAAACGTGACTGGTTCACCAAACCTTCACAACCTCAAGAACCTACTAATCCTGATTGGAATGTTGGCAAGACTCCTCAACAAGGACAAAATCAAAGCTGGTTAATGACTCTTGCATCTTCTGCTGAAAAACCGTCAAAGACCTTTAATGAATTGATAAGCACCCTAATAGACTTCTTTGCATTCATCATGAACGGCCTGAAAATCAACAATCTTACTCAAGAAACACTATTAGGACTAGCGTTTAGACTTCTCAAAGGCACACGGTCCAATTATGCTGAGTTGGAATATGTTTTTGAAGAATGCCACAAGGCTCTTTTAGAAAAACTTAATTAGGAGAATCCAGAAGGCGGTGACTATCCATTTGATCTTACCAAACTCCTACCTTTAGTTATGGGTGGAAGTCGTCAAAAAGTACCAGTTGACTACTTCTTCAACAATGATATCAAGTATCTGCAAGGAGGTGTTTCGACAATGACCTACATGACTTCTATTACAAAGACAAAGGATGCTCAATATGATCTTGCAGGCATTGAAGACATGGTTCCAAATATATGGGTTCCGATTAAAGTCGCCTATGGGAATTTCTCATTAGAGAGAACAATGTAAGACCTTCTATGCATATGCACGAGACCTGCAATCAAGACATGATGTATATTCTACAAAACTGTGGAGGTCGTTTAAGCCCATCTAGGATATGTTTTACAGATAATATAAATATGCAGCGGAATAATAAAGAAAAGTATATTATCAAACAAGGTTTTATCATTAAACGTTTCCACCAAGCCTCAATATTATTTGATCAGAATAATACAGTTACCTATCTCTAACAGTAACAAGGATCAAGGAAAATCTTGATTACCTTGAGGCTACATCACCACTATAGACGTCTACATCTCTAACTCTTATGCATACACACACGTTTTTCTGTATGTTCATTAAAACTATGTGTCTATGATCTCTTTATATAGAGAGATCATGACTTACAAAGGAAGTTAACATAAAGATATAAACAAGTAAATTTTTTAAACATTAAGAAATATCTTTTGTTATCTTTATCTTTTTAAGGAGATCTTCCAGAATCTTTATCTTTTGATATCTTTGACCAAATCTTCCTTAATTCTCCACCAGCTTGTAGAATTCCAATCTGCTAGATTTAGTCCTTATGTTTCATTCTTTTATTTATTTTGTCTCATCAAATCTAGAATCCCAACAATCTTCCCCTATTTGATGATGACAAAACAAACAAAGTCGTGTATAAACTTCATCATAAAGCCAAAGCTTCCCATGAAGTTGAGATGTAATCATCTCCCTGAATGAAACAAAACTTCCCCTTAAGTAGAATTCCTTTGTACCATGCCACACTAAAGATCTATAAGTTGCACCCTGTTAATATTTCTTCCCTTTTTGTCATAATCCAATAAGGGACTTATGAATGTAAGCAACTTTGATTTTGACCACTACAAACCAATATCACACTTCTATTCCAAGCCTTCTAACTCCTCAAATTACCCACCATTAAGCACAATAAGAAAAATGAACTTGAGTAATAAAAACGCACACTAGCAGTAGTAATAATGACTAGCAGTAGTAAAAACCTTCACCTTATGTAGCACATGTAAATGGTTAAACATTTTAAAAATAAGCTTCCTCTGAAACCCATATGTTAACCATTTCTTGAATCTTTAAATTCTGTAGGCTCTATGTAATGATTACTGATGAAGAAAACTAAGTATAACGAACTTGATGCTAAAGTAGAATAACCCAAACTTGTGTCTTATATCTTGTACTATCCACGTGACTCCAAACTTATAAATAAATCTGTGAAATATAAGTAGATCGCAACCTCTTGACAAAAATCCTCATCTTCTATGAGACACATAACCAAAGTGATAGCAAATGTACGCATTGAGCACCATAAGAGAAATCACACACCTTTGCTAGATTTTGACAAGTCTTTGTCACATCGTTTCTAAGCACGAACAAGTTACCTCCAAATGTTGTAAGCCATTTGAGATATGATAAGAACACAAACCTATGAAACTCCACTTTAACTTCAAATAGTCAATAAACAATCTTCTTTGTAACCAATTAATCTAAGAAAATACGAGCATTTTAAACGTTTAAGAACATTTAAACCAAATCAATCTGTTAGCTTCCCCTTAAACGAAGCATCCTGTTCAATTTGAGATCCAAACCATGTGTGTGTTACCCGATAACAAATAGAGCTAGCATCATAAACCATTTAATCCCAAGCAGTATTAACCAACTACTTATAACACTAGCAGTATTAATATGTACGGGCAGCATTAATGTTTAAACTGGCAGTACTAAGTGTAAACTTTTAATACAAGAGCAGTAGTAAATAATTATAATTGTATTAACTCTGGTTACTACTGTTCTTTTCCCAAAACTTATACTCGAACCAACAATTTTATCAAGAACTAGTAGTATTAACTTTTTAAGAACAAAACAATATTAACTGACTGCTTTCAAAACTAGCAGTATTAACTTACGAACGTAGAAGTAGTAACACTTCTAGCAGCATTAACTGAATATGTTAGCAGTATTAAGTTGTCTTCGGGCAGCAATATCCAACATAATCAGCATTAACGAATAAGCTGGCAGTAGTAACATTCTTGTATTCGAGCCCAAGCAGCACTAAATGTCACTAACAGCACTAACGTTGGTTAAAGTCCAACAAGCAGTAGTAAAAAGAACAAACAACAATATTCATAGAAGTTCAAGTAGTAGTAACTAACTGCCTTAGTAGTATTACTGCTGTAAAAAAAACATTAATTATTTACCACTGTTGTAGCTACAATAACTTCAACCATGTTAATCTTTGTGAACCATAACCACACCACTAACCAATCCAATCTATACAAAACATTTATGCCAAGGGTTTCAACATACCATAACCGATCCAATCCCAAAACCTGCTGTTATAACTCGAACACCAGCAGACCTTGAAAACCAATAACGCATCACATGTAACAACCAGTCATGATCATACCAATAAGTATCCAGACGACGCATTTTAGCGACACTTTTTCTGTTACTAAGCTGTCACTAATCTTTCCTTGTAGGTACGAACCAACCACCAAAATATTAGGGTTTCCAGCCATGTTCTTCATAACCTTTGTCCTTCAAGGATCAACGAATTGCCATCATGAAAACTTTCTGTTTTTATTAAATTAGGGTTTGCAAAAAACCCTAATCTTCTTCAAACCTGCTAATCATCAAAAATAGAAAACTTCTACCTTCTTCACTTGAACCAAAAGCAGAAACTTGTACCTTCTTTTCTTAATGGATTCGACATCAATAACACCTTGTAATCCTAGACATCACGAGCCATGAGGCTCTGATACCAATTGTAGAGATCGTTTAAGCCCATCTAGGATATGTTTTACAGATAATATAAATATGCAGCGGAATAATAAAGAACAGTATATTATCAAACAAGGTTTTATCATTAAATGTTTCCACTAACCCTCAATATTATTTGATCAGAATAATACAGTTACCTAATCTCCTAACATAACAGGGATCAAAGGAAAACCTTGATTACTTAGGCTGTACATTACCACTATAGACGTCTACATCTCTAACTCTTACACACACACACGTTTTTCTGTATGTTCATTAAAACTATGTGTCTATGATATCTTTATATAGAGAGATCATGACTTACAAAAGAAGTTAACATAAAGATATAAACAAGTAAATCTTTTAAACATTAAGAAATATCTTCTGTTTCTTTATCTTCTTAATGAGATCTTTCAGAATCTTTATCTTTTGATATCTTTAACCAAATCTTCCATAATTCTCCACCAGCTTGTAGAATTCCAATCTACTAGATTTAGTCCTTATGTTTCATTCTTTTATTTATTTTGTCTCATCAAATTTAGAATCCTAACAAAAACGTATTCTAGCAGTAACTCAAGTCGATGTAATGAGGAAACATGGGTATGGGTATCTACAAGAGATTATGGTAAGAAGAGCCGATAATGACCTTTACAGATTCAAGGAAGGCGACTTTCCACGTCTTCGTATCAATGACATCGAAGACATGCTTCTCCTTGTTGTTCAGAATTGGCTTATAAATCTCTTGGGCGATTACATTTCCGACTTCACAATAGCATTAAGAATGTTCACCAGAAGCTTGGTTATTCAGAAGCGAGTCGAAGATCTTCAACTTGGAGTCGAAAGTTACCAGAAGAAGATCAACGTCACCAGGACAGAAATTACCAAATTCGGCATCAGGAAAAGATACCCATACACTCCATATCAAGATCCTCAAGGATTCATTTATGTCGACAACAATGGGAGAAACAGGTTGATGCGATCAGATGAACTCTACAAGTTTAGTGATAGGACATTAACTGGGCTTCGAACATCACTAGATGACATTACAAAGAATATCCAAATGGAGTACATGTCAAAGAGAAGATAGAGTACGTTGGAAAAGAAAAGAGCTAACATCATGATCAAGGCGATTGACAAGCAGCTGAAAGAAAGAAAGATGATGAGGAGTCTTGAAAAGTTTGTTGGTGGACGAGACTATAGAACTGACCTTATGCTACTTCTACGAACATATTGTGTTTATCATCATAAGGTCATTTCGTATATTTTATAAACTTGTTAATACGTATATATGTAGTGTAGACTTAAAAAGTAGGCATATATAGTGTTTGAGTATGAATTTTCAAGAATTTCTTAGTAAATTCAATTTTTTTCAAATTAACATACTCAAACACCATATAATACCCTCATAAATTGAGATGGAGCATTAATATGTTCTAATAATCAGCTTGTTATTAATTGGACATTTTTCTCCCCAAATGCATATATATTTTATCAATTAAGATTCAAAATATTAAAAGATTTAACATTTTTGATAGGGAGAGAAATTGATTAAAATAAATGTCTGAATAATGTGAGTTTTTTATATCTCAAGTGTACCGTTGTCCCAAATATGTGTCCAAATGTCTTTCATAATCGGATGCATATATGAAGGGGGAGCAAATGGTTAAGTGATGGCTGAAATGTGGAAGTACCAAAGACCGACCATTCATATGACTGCATTGGAGTTAGAAGGTGGTTAAGTTTAGGTATCCATTACAATTCTAGCTAGTAACCGTAGGATCTACCTAGGTATATTCCACTAGATATTGTAGAAGTCATTAGGTATGAAAAAAGGAGTAGAGCGAGATTAAGGGAAAAGTGCCGACTGAGATGGAGCTAGTACTGGAACAAACCCAAAAAGGTTTTAGTTATGAAGTCTCGGTAAGCGCTGAAGGGGTTGAATAATTAAAAAAAAAAGTTAAGATAAAGGGTGAAAAGAAAGAAGCCCTCCTTACACTTAGGCAGAAATCGGGTCAATACATTTGCTATCTAGAATCACAAAGATGATTGCTGACAATGAAGACTTAACTACCCGACTTTTATCCGACGCGTAGACGATGATCGCGGATCCGTTGTCGGTAATAATTATTTTTTTCGAGTTTCCGTGATAACTTCGACATTTTATAATTTTATCTGTCGTATGATAAAATATTTTGTATTTTATTATGAAAATTTTGGAAAAGATTTGATAATTTTTATTTCTGACGTTTCGCGAGTCACCGTTTGACCGCGTGTTCGTTAACCGTTTCGAGCATTGTAAAAATTTCTGACGCATCTCGTTATTATTTTTAACTCGTCAATTTAATAATTTTATGAAGTCCGTTATTTTTGTCCTCCTTGTCTGATCCGATTCGTGTTTTAAAAGTAACAATATTTTATAAATATTTTAAACCAAGAACAAATGTACCGGAAAATAAAAATGGTCTCGTAAAGTGTAATCACCAGCCTACGGTTGTCGGTTATATTTTAGTAAAAGGTGGCGTGTCCAACAAATCTAAGATAGAAAAGTGGGGAAGGACCAGTTCTTGGCCCAACTAGCCAAAAGTACAACCTTAGATATATCTATACTATATATATATATAAATATATATAATAAATATATAATATATATATATATATATATAATATATATACATGTGGTTGTGTTTACGTCACATTTTTTCATAACAAAAACTCAAACACAAACTAGAAATCTCTCCCCCCTCTCCACCATTGCAACAGCCGCCACTCATCACTCCACCACTAACCACCGGAAAAGTTTTCCGGTCACCAGAAACCGCCGTGTCGCTGGACACATGCAATCCGATCAACCTATATTTTTCGAATCCTCTCTTCATTTTCTACACATCTACGCAATAAAATAACACATGCAATGAGTATTTTTCAGTAGAGTTCGGGTTAGTTTCAAGTCATTTCGGTTGAGAAGTGGGTTTATTAAGGCATTGTGAGCATTCTTTTATATTTTTGTTTCGTTTGTTTCGTTCATTTGAATTGATTTTGTTCGTTGTATGTGATGAAATCCGAATGAGTAATTGCACTCGACTAATTAAGAAAAGATATGGAGATATATATTTTAGACTAAAAAAAAAAAAAAAAAAGATTAATGGTGTCCTTGAATGATTTTGGAAGTCAAAAAGGGGGTTTGATGATTTAAAAAGAAGATAAATTCGAACAGAAATTTTTTTTTTGTTGTTGTTCGACAGGCCGTTTGGGTGTCGAAAATATTTTTTATCTAATTTTGGGCTTATGAATATGATAAAGCTTTTCGAGACGATCGTTTTAATATAAGGTAGAGCTTCTAACTCCTAATAACGAAGAAGTTACGGCGAAAACAAGTTTAGAAAAACTAAAAACTTCAATCAGCTATTTATGCTTATTTCGGTTGCTGATCCGATTTTCAACAGCCGTTTTGAGCACTTTCGAGTCAGTTTCAGCCTTCCGGCGAAACACGAAAGTTGTCCGAAATGACGTTTTCTATAAAATCTATTTTTGGTCAAAGTCGTGAAAATGAGATATAACGGGTCAAAATCGAAAGTCAAACTTCTGCATATTTTATAAAAATATATTAAGTTTCAGCAGATTCTCGTAAGGGCATTTTGGCCATTTTCTGTCAAGATTCAAGTCTCGGCTAAAACTAAAAAGTTGTTCGGAATATCGTTTCGCATAAGTTTGCTTTAGAACCCGAGTCATGAAAATGTGATCTAGTGGTTCGTTTTGGTTCGGTCAAACTTAGAAAATAAATATATTTTATAAAAGTCAAACGTTAAAGTTAATAGATATTTTAATTAGTAAGAACGCGTTTCAAGTACGATTTTGAGTGATAAAATAATATCGATTAATATACTATTGTAAGTAATTATTTTTAAGACCGATTGATCGATTCTAAAAATGATAAGTATAAAAATAGTAACTTTTCGTAATATTCGAAATATAATATCGTTGTTAGAAATTAATGGTTAATTGGACGTCGAATGTTTGACGAGGTGAATAAATATTATTATAAATATAATATCGTGTCTCGACTTATAAAGATGGTAACTTTTCGAAAATAGTAACTTTCTAAAATAGAAACTTACCGAAAATAGAAAGATTTTAATAAAGTGAAATAATATATGATCGAATGGAAAATAGTATATATAAAATATACTAAGTGTTAAGGTTTAGGGCGCGCAAGTGAATTTTCACATCACATAATGTATTACTATATATAAATATAATCTAGTTTTCTTCGTAACGATGTACGCATCGTTATGATTGTATTTTATACGTATAGGTGTAATCGCGCAAATAAAAGTTATAGGGTCGTAGGACGAGATTCGTTCCTGTAATTCCGTTTTGTGATATATTCGTTTATTTGAATTCGTGAATCGTTGATCAAGGTGATTTCATAAAGCCTCGCATTTTAATACTTTAAATTGTAATAATAAACATTGCGAGGGTGATAACATGCTTGTTTTTAAAATAGAACACAAGGTACCCTAAATGTATCTATAGCCATTGATTATTAATAAGTCAGTTTAACTCGTTAATGAAAAAGTCCCAAGCGTGAAATCATGAATTCTTAACTACCGGGTAATGGAGATACGCTTACATGAATAGTACTATTTGGAGGAGCCTCCTCCAATCCGCGAACGACAACTAGCATCGTCTCGTGCGGGTATGGCACAAACGGAAGCGTTGTATCGAGAGGTCTAATATGCCCTCACGAGGGTGTATATGTGGCATACCTGTGGAGAAAACATAACCACCAACATATTGATATGTAACGTTAATGTCACGAGGCTTATAATAATCCCCTATCACGTGGTCTGATCCACATCGTTATGATGTGGATGAATTTTTTTGAGAAACGATACTTGTGTTCGAAGTTTATATTTATAAACTCTATGATTCACTCCAACAATTTTGTTGACGTATTAGCATGTTTTATCTCAAGTATAAGCTTGCTTATTGGATGGATGAAGTGCGGATATCGAAAGGATGTGAGCTTGGTAGAACTTATGTTACATTGGATAATAATTGCTTCAAAAGACAAATTCTCACTTTGCAAACTTAATTGAGAATAAAACAAGGTTTTTGTTGTTTAATATTTGTTTTATTTATGAAAATTTAGTGTAGACCTTTAACTCTGATCTTTTAATAATGAAAATTTTTATTAGTAACGTTTCTTTAAAGTTCGTTTACCGTGACTCTTGGTGCATGTTATAATGAGAAGCACCCCAATCATTCTAATCCACTCTGCCGTAACGCATTTGGGGTGTGACAGATTGGTATCAGAGCAGAGTTGTAACGAACTAAAGTCGTTTTACAAAACTTCGACCTACAACTTTTTTGAAAAAAGTTCACGAGTCTTTCAATTTCAAGCGATGTCCGATTTCCGCGCGCACGCAATCATTCCCACCTTATAAGCTAATGTGGTATATATCTAATTGCATATACGTGAGTAACAAGCGTAGACACTTGGTACAAGTAGCTAATTATATATATGATTATTATATAATATATATATATATATATATATATATATATATATATATATATATATATATATATATATATATATATATAAAAAAATAAACGGCATTCCGTCTATAATGTACGGTTATATATGTTCCGATATTCGCTTCTTGCGAAGTGTTTAATTCCTTTAAATATTTCGATGCGATTTGATAAAATTATTTTGATACGCGATGAAAACATCGTTGTCATATGATTATTTTTGAAACTTTTTCGCGACTCTACTTTGTTATCTTTTAATGATATTAATTCGTTGTAGTTTGTCGACCCCAATGGGTTGACTTATTGTGCGACTCCGAGTTCGAATATTTTTCCGTTGCTTTTAAATCGCATATGTTGTTTCGTAACCTATTGTTTTGAAATATTTCGGTTGATGGGAGTGCGACTTTTATATGTCATCCCATAACCCTTCATTGTTTTGGAAAACAGTTATTAACTTATTCTCGCGTAACGTGTCGTCTGGAAACGACTACCTTTGAAGCCTTCGAATAAAGTTGGTGTGTTGCGTTTTGATTCTCTTGTATCGACCTTTACGTGGTAAGTCTTGAAATGTTTGGGTCTGGAAACCCATGATTTGATGCGTTTGAAAGAGTGTTAAGTCATCGGGTATGGCTCTGTATTGGCGTTTGAAGAAGTTAAAACGGTGTTTGGTCGGATTTTGAAATGAATTTTTGCGGCAGTTTGTAACTTCAGGTTGTGGGATTGATTGTGAATTATTTTTGGTTGTAACGAACTTGATAAAGCCATGGAGATGTTGGGACTGAATAAGGTACATGTGTTGAGTTGGGTGGAATTTTATCTCCTCCGGATGACTGAGATATCGTCGTTTTTCTAAAACTAGTCAAATCTGGTATACTGGTGGGAAAAGGAGTAAAACTACATATTTTTGTAATAACTTTTCAAAAGAGAATTTAAGTACCTGTAGAAGACTCTTAGGGCTATCACCTCCAATTGGTTTCACGTCAAAACGATTAATAAATTTCAATTTTTGCTCATTTTCGTAAACTACATAAATTTGTCAAAATTTCTTTGAGGACAATTTTGGGATAATAGCTTGTTGGATACGTTTCAAAATATTTTTGGTCTATGTAGACCTGGTAAAATTGGACTAGGATGTGGGAATACATCTTAGGTATATGTAGGAATTACAGATGAGACATATCCGCCGCCCGGACGAATGAGATATCTCCGAAATGGCAAAACTAGTTAAAAAAAATTAGAACAAAATTTGAATGTGTAATAAGTTCAAAAACTTATATAGCAACACCTAAATATATAAAACTGTAAGTTCTATATATAGAACAAACTTAGATTTGAGAGGTCGTTTCAGCTTTTGCGGATTGGATAGTTTAGGAGATACACTCAATTAGTGGTAGCGATAAAATTTTAGTACAATAGCCGACTTTGAAAAAGGGGTAAAAGGTAATTTCACATGGATCCAAGAACTTTCCTGGCCAGTGGGCGCCTATGTTTCTAGCAAAATAATTTGAAACGCTTTCTGTAGGCGAAAACCTCATACTTTTATCGTCACTACGACTAACAAGTAGGAGAGTTTTCTGATTATCAAGACAAAGGTTATTGGTTAGAAGTTGGTTGTTGCCTCAAGGGGTTTTATCTTATCACCAGCATTGTAGATTGTGCATTCTTTAGCCATGTTTTGATTTAGAACTCTAGGAGAGTCCAAGTATATATAGTTTATGTATTGGAAACTTAGAACCGTTACGGTTGGATGTACTGGTTTGGAAACCGCTGATGTATCCCGCTTTGAGAAATTTTGAGATTGTAAGGGTATTGCTTATTGGAAGAATTGGTTATGATAACGGTTGTTTTGTTATGCGTTTTTGTACGATTATATGGTTGTGGATGCTTTTAAGGTGGTTTTGTTATGCATTGAGTGTATTCCATTTGGTGAATTTCCTTTAATATATAATGTTACTAGTATGCATAATCCAAGTGGGTATTGTTTTGATAATTTGTGACCTATTGACCAAACTGTATTTAATGATGTTTCAAAGATTAGTAATTTTCAAATGGGTAAATCGCTATAACGAGTTCGTGTGTTGTACGAATGTCGTTGGGCGACTTGAATTAATTTTGTTGTATAAACTGTAATGTAAACAATTGGAAAATGTGTTTTCAAATTTCATAAACTAACCCTGTGGTGCCAGACAAACTTTCTTTTAAAATATTTTTTTACCAGGATAAATGATAGAATGATGCTATCTTCTTTTTCTCCTCTTTAAACAGATCAAATTTTTGTCAAATATTTATTTATGGTTATTCCAAGATTTTTATTGAGAAAATGATTTATGCGTGTAGTGTATGGAAAAATGAACGTTTTGACGAGGATGGACATGACGTCGTTTGATCCTCAATTATGCATAACCTGATCAACTATGCATAATTCAGGAAGAACCACGCTACGTCGAATAAATCGTCACCTTAAAACTGTTGGATAATTGGAAGAATGTGTGAGTCAAACTTGTAAAGAAAAATGTTTTTACCCCTGCTACGGATTTTATGCAAGTAACCTTACTCCTGTCGATTGCATGGAGAGAGTCTCATGCGAGTCGTAGTGACCGAGTCGTTTTGAAAAGAAAATACCAACGGTATTACTCAGAACGAGGTGTCTAGAAAGGAGTGAAGCTTGGTTCGGGGTAGGATAGTGAGAAAACCGAGAAACCTGATACCGATACTGAAAAGGAATCTCCTTGGATGTTTGAGGTAGATGGAAGCCAAATTGGCTAAAATCTCAAGGTTGAAAGTGAGGAATAGGAAAGATTTCGCCTACATCAAAGATGTGTTGCTTTGCCACTAAGGGATTGTAAAGAGGGCTTCATCACACCGAAAACGTGTTGCTCTGCAACCAAAGGCCGTGAAGACGACTTCTGTCCCTGAAGTGGAGAAATAGCGATAGTGCGATTGATGACGTGCTATTATCATCGGGGATTAGAGTAAGTCACTATGCGATGCTAGATGCCGAGTTAAGTGTAGTGGTTCTTTACTCCACGATGTTAACGACTCAAGTGCGTGAGAAACGACGAATTCATTGGAGATTCTAGCATAATGGACATCCGTCCCTATCATGGAGGACCCACCGAAATAGTCAACACACTAAGTCGGATAGTATGGAATCATAAATGAGTGTGAGTATTCTAAGTTAATGGAGTGATTTGTTTGAAGATCGTTGCACGATACGTTAGAGACCGAGTCTACTGTATTGGTCGCGGTATGGAAATGTTGAAAACTTTATTTTTTCATCTAATGAGTTATAAGCCCATGATGCTCAATTGTTTTCTTGATAGTTTTTTATTTGCCTTGTTGACAATATGTGTTAAAGTGGGGCTTTCACCGCCGAATTATGTGCTATGTGCTATGTGATTTTGAATGGTAGTAGGTGTTTATGTCGTTTTTGTGATAGCCCGCGAGGCGGCATAGGATGTGAGTAATAAGTATGTGTACTCGTAGGTAGAGTGAGAATGTGATAGGAAGGATAAATATATCCAAAAGTCTATCGTTGATCAAAGGAGTATTAACCCATGAGTATGATCACGAATAATTAAGAACCAATCGTGACGAAGCTGAAACCATTGTAAAAGGGGTCCGTCTATCTAGCCAGCCCAGTACGATGAGGAACTAAGACTCGGTTGGATAGTACTGTTTGTTGAGAGTGAATGATTTTTGCCAAGACTTCTTGAATAAACAGGAGCGGCAGTGTGGCTAAGGCTTCATAGCAAGCGAGCATGAGTTATTTTGCTAAGGCTTATTATCATTAAGCAAGCATGATTTTTTCTAAGTATGATAATGAGCAACTGAGATGAGTGTCTAAGTAAAAGCTAGACCGAATGTAAAGTCATTATAAAATGACGAGTACGTGATTATGTGTTTAAGTGATTCTCTATGTGCTAGCATTGTAATGCACTTGATGGGGGTCATAAGTACTCCTAAATCTTTGTTCGCAACCGGTGGTGCATTATTAAATGGTACCGGAAGGGCGACGTATGTTTTGTATTTGGTTATGATAAGTATTTTGGTTTTTGGATAATGGAATACTTTTTGGTATCGATTAATAGCGTATCTTATAATTTTGATTCGCGAAGTCTATTTCGGTTCTGATCCGCAAAAATTATTTCGGATTTGGTTCGTAATGCTTGAATTGGTTATGATAAGCATTGGGCGCTTCTATTCGTATGATCACCAGCAAAGTTTGGAGCGATCTTTCGTCTTTAAAAGATTTCTTTAAAGAGCGGCATGATTTTATTTATATCGGATATATTTCCGTGGCGTGTTTTGTCTCCTATGATAAGACTGATTTTGATTTCGTTGGTATGAATTACCATTTGTTTTGATGACTTTCCATTTGGAGTAGTTAAGGCGAAAGTAATAAAGCGTGAATTTTGTGTACGAGCATGCAAGACAGTCGAGGATGAGAGAAATCGCCTCATCGCAAGCACGTTAAGATGAGTAAGAAGGAGCGAGCACCGGGACAACGCTCTCTTTAAGGTGGGTGGAATGTAACAACCCGAGTTTTACGAAGCGTACGACGATCGCATATCCGATGTCGTAATAATTATTTTTAGAGTTTCCGTGAATAAGCGTCAACATATAAAATTTTATTTGTCGTTGATAAATATTTTTGTATTTTATTATGAAAAATTTGGAAAAGATTTGATAATTTTTATTTTTGACGTTTCGCGAGTCACCGTTTGACCGCGTGTTCGTTAACCGTTTCGAGCATCGTAAAAATTTCCGACGCATCTCGTTATTATTTTTTAAGATCGTAAATTTATTATTTTTATGAATGTCGTCATTTTGTTCCTTGTCTTGAGCCGGATTCGTGTTTTAAAATGTACACATTTTATTAAATATTTTAAACCAAGAAAAATGAAACGAAAAATAAAAATGGTCTCGGTAGTGTAATCCCGAGCCACGGTTGTCGGGTTATATTTTAGTAAAAGTTGGCGTGTCAAAAATCTAAAGATAGAAAAGAGGGGAGGACCAATCTTGCCAACTAGCCAAAAGTACAAGCATATATATATGTGTTTACTTCTCATTTTTCATAACAAAAACACACACACAACTAGAAATCCTCTCCCCCTCTCCACCATGGCAGCCAACCACCATCACTCCACCACCACCGGAAAAGTTTTCCGGTCATCGGAAACCGCTGTGTCGCCGAAAAAAGTCACATGCATTCCGATCAACCTATATTTTACGAATCCTTTATTTATTTCCTACACATCTACGCAATAAAATAACACATGCAATGAGTATTTTTCAAGTTAGAGTTCGGGTTAGTTTCATGTCATTTCGGTTGAGAAGTGAGTTTATTAAGGCATTGTGAGCATTCTTTTATATTTTTGTTTCGTTTGTTTCGTTCATTTGAATTGATTTTGTTCGTTGTATGTGATGAAATTCAATGGGTATTGCGCTAGACTAGATTAAAAAGGATATTGGAGATATTATTTAGGCTAGATAATGGTGTCTTGATGATTTTTGGAAGTCAAAAATGGGATTTTGATGAGTTTCAAAAGAAGTAAATTCGAACAGAAAGTTCGACAGGCCGTTTTGGTGTCGAAAATATTTTTTTATCTAATTTTGGGCCTTTGAATATGATGAAGCTTTCTGAGACGATCGTTTTGATATAAGGTAGAGCTTCTAACTCCTAATAACGAAGAAGTTACGGCGAAAACAAGTTTAGAAAAACTAAAAACTTCAATCAGCTATTTTTGCTTATTTCGGTTGCTGATCCGATTTTCAATAACCGTTTTGTGCACTTTCAAATCCGTTTCAGCCTTCCGGCGAAACACAAAAGTTGTCCGGAATGACGTTTTCTATAAAATCTCTTTTTGGTCAAAGTCGTGAAAATGAGATATAACGGGTCAAAATCGAAAGTCAAACTTCTGCATATTTTATAAAAATATATTAAGTTTCAGCAGATTCTCGTAAAGGCATTTTGATCATTTTTTGTCGAGATTCAAGTCTCGGCTAAAACTAAAAAGTTGTTTGAAATATCGTTTCGCATAAATTTGCTTTAGAATCCGAGTCATGAAAATGTGATCTAGTGGGTCGTTTTGGTCGGGTCAGACTTAGAAAATAAATATAGTTTATAAAAGTCAAACGTAAAAGTTAACGGATTTTTTTTTTTTGAACGGCGATTTTATTAGAACCACTAGCAAGAAGCTAGTAAATTACAAAGGAATCAAAAAAGGGTGTTGAAGCCAACTAGCCCAATTTCGATTCTAAAAATGGAAAGTATAAAAATAGTAACTTTTCGTAATATTCGAAATATAATATCGTTGTTAGAAATTAATGGTTAATTGGGCGTCGAAAGTTTGACGAGGTGAATAAATATTATTATAAATATAATATCGTGTCGAGACTTATTAAAGATGGTAACTTTTCGAAAATAGTAACTTTCTAAAAATAGAAACTTACCGAATATAGAAAGGTTTCAATAAAGTGAAATGGTATATGATTGGATGGAAAATAGTGTATATAAAATATACTAAGTGTTAAGGTTTAGGGCGCGCAAGTGGATTTCTCATCACATATATGTATGTACGTATATATAAATATATATATGTTTTCGTCGTAACGATGTACGCATCGTTGATTGTATTTTATACGTATTGTAATCGAGCAATATAATTATAGGTCGTGGACGAGATCGTTGCTGCTTCGTTTGTGATATATTCGGTTTATTTGATCGTGATCGTTGATCAAGGTGAGTTCATAGCCTCACATTTTAATACTTTAATTGTTTTATAAACCCGCGAGGGGGATAACATGCTTGTTTTTAAAAATAGAACACAAGGGACCCGAATGTATGCTAGTAGCCTTTATTATTATAAGTTAGCTTTTTTTTTTTTTTTATTTTTTTTTTTTTTTATTTAACTCGTTGATGAAAAGGTCCCCGGAAATTCAGAATTGTTAACTACGTGGTATTGGTAACGCTTATACATTGGAATAAGTACTAGTTGAGGTGCCTCCTCCAATCCGTGACGACTAGCTATCGTCTCATGTCGGGTAATGGCACAACGGATGCGTTGTATAGAGAGTAATATGCACTTAACGAGGGTGTATAGTGGGCATACCTTGTTGGGAAACATAGACACCAACATATTGATATGGTAACGTTCAATGTCATGAGGCTTATAATAATCCCTTATAACGGTGTCTGATCCACATCGTTATGATTTGATGATTTTTGAGAAACGATACTTGTGTTTGGAATTTACATTTATAAACTCTATGGATTCACTCAACATTTTTGTTGACGGTTTAGCATGTTTATCTCAGTTATAAGCTTGCTTATTTGGATGGGATGAAGTGCGGATATCGAAGGACGTGAGCTTGGTGAAACCCCCCCACTTTGTACATTGGATACAATCTTTCAAAGACAAATTGTCACTTTTCAACATAATTAGAAGTAAATTTATGAAAATTTAGTGGGACCTTGTAACTCTGATCTTTTAATGAAAATTTTATTAGTAAAGGTTTCTTTCAAAGTCATTTACCGTGACTCGTGTGCATGTATTATGAAGTAGCACCCCAATCGTTCTATTCCGTTGCGTATCGCATTTTGGGGGTGTTACAGATTGGTATCAGAGCACGAGTTGTAGCGAACTAAGTCGTTTTACAAAACTTGGACTACAACTGTTTTTGAAAAAGTTTCACGAGTCTTTCACCGATGTCCGATATCCGCGCGCGCAATCGTTCCCGATCCTTAGAAGCTTTATGTGGTATATATATAATTGCATATTACGTGAGTAACAAGCGGTTGACACTTGGTACAAGTAGTAATTATATATATGAATATATATATATATATATATATATATATATATATATATATATATATATATATATATATATATATATATATATATATATATATATATATATATATATATATATATATATACGGCATCCGTTCTATAATGTACGGTTATATATGTTTCGATATTCGCTTCTTGCGAAGTGTTTAATTCCTTTAAACATTTCGATGCGATATGATAAAATTATTTTGATACGTGATGAAAACATCGTTGTCATATGATTATTTTCGAAACTTTTTCGCGACTCTACTTTGTTATCTTTTAATGATATTAATTCGTTGTAGTTTGTCGACCCCAATGGGTTGACTTATTGTGCGACTCCGAGTTCGAATATTTTTCCCGTTGCTTTTAAATCGCATATGTTGTTTCGTAACCTATTGTTTTGAAATATTTCGGTTGATGGGAGTGCGACTTTTATATGTCATCCCATAACCCTTCATTGTTTTGGAAAACAGTTATTAACTTATTCTCGCGTAACGTGTCGTCTGGAAACGACTACCTTTGAAGCCTTCGAATAAAGTTGGTGTGTTGCGTTTTGATTCTCTTGTATCGACCTTTACGTGGTAAGTCTTGAAATGTTTGGGTCTGGAAACCCATGATTTGATGCGTTTGAAAGAGTGTTAAGTCATCGGGTATGGCTCTGTATTGGCGTTTGAAGAAGTTAAAACGGTGTTTGGTCGGATTTTGAAATGAATTTTTGCGGCAGTTTGTAACCAGCAGGTTGTGGGGTTGATTGTGAATTATTTTTGGTTGTACGGCACTTGATAAAGCCAATGGAGATGTTGGTACATGTCTAAGGTACATGTGTTGAGTTGGGTAGAATTTTATCTCCTCCGGATGACTGAGATATCGTCGTTTTTCTAAAACTAGTCAAATCTGGTATACTGTTGGGAAAAGGAGTAAAACTACATATTTTTGTAATAACTTTTCAAAAGAAAATTTAAGTACCTGTAGAAGACTCTTAGGGCTATCACCTCCAATTGGTTTCACGTCAAAAGCATTAATAAATTTCAAATTTCGCTCATTTTCGTAAACTACATAAATTTGTCAAAATTTCTTTGAGGACTATTTTGGGATAGTAGCTTGTTGGATACGTTTCAAAATATTTTTGGTCTATGTAGACCTGGGGAAATTGGACTAGGATGTGGGAAGACATCTTAGGTATATGTAGGAATTCGGATGGAGTCATATCGACGCCCGACGAATGAGATATCGCCGAAATGGCAAAACTAGTTAAAAAAATTTAGAACAAAATTTGAATGTGTAATAAGTTCAAAAACTTATATAGCAACACCTAAATATGTAAAACTGTAAGTTCTATATATTGAACAAACTTAGATTTTAGTGGTCGTTTCAGCTTTTGCGGATTGCATAGTTTAGGAGATACACTCAATTTAGTGTAGCGATAAAATTTTAGAAAAATAGGCGACTTTGATAAATAGGGGTACAAGGGTAATTTCACCTTGGATCCAAAACTTTCTGGGCAGTGGGCCCTATGTTTCTGAAAAATAGATTCGAAACGCTTTCTGTAGGCGAAAACCTCATACTTTTATCGTCCAGGGACTAGCAAGTAGGAGGATTTCAAGACAAAGGTTTATTGGTTTGAAGTTGTTGTTGCCTCAAGGTTTTGTCTTATCACCAGCGTTGTGATTGTGCATTCTTTAGCCATTTTTTTAATTTACAACTCTAGGAGAGTCCAAGTATATGTAGTTTATGTATTGGAAACTTAGAACCGTTACGGTGAAATGTACTGGTTTGGAAACCGCTGATGTATCCCGTTTTAGGAAATTTTGAGATTGTATGGGTATTGCTTTGGATGATTCTTATGATTATGGTTGTTTTGGTTATGAGTTTTATACGTTTATGGTTGTGGATGCTTTTGAGTTATTTTGTTGCATTGAGTGATTCCATTTAGTGAATCCTTTGTATATATATGTTACTAGTTGCATAATCAATGAGTGGGTATTGTTTTGATACTTGTTGTGACCTATTGACCAAACTGTATTTAATGATGTTGCAAAGATTAGTAATTTTCAAATGGGTACATCGCTATAACGAGTTCGTGTGTTGTACGAATGTCGTTGGGTGACTTGAATTAATTTTGTTGTATAAACTGTAATGTAAACAATTAGAAAATGTGTTTTCAAATTTCATAAACTAACCCTGTGGTGCCAGACAAACTTTCTTTTAAAATATTTTTTTTACCAGGATAAATGATAGAATGATGCTATCTTCTTTTTCTCATCTTTAAACAGATCAAATTTTTGTCAAATATTTATTTATGGTTATTCCGAGATTTTTATTGAGAAAATGATTTATGCGTGTAGTGTATGGAAAAATGAACGTTTTGACAAGGATGGACATGACGTCGTTTGATCCTCAATTATGCATAACCTGATCAGCTATGCATAATTCAAGAAGAACTACGCTACGTCGAATAAATCGTCACCTTAAAACTGTTGGATAATTAGAAGAATGTGTGAGTCAAACTTGTAAAGAAAAATATTTTTACCCCTACTATGGATTTTATGCAAGTAACCTTATTCCTGTCGACTGCATGGAGAGAGTCTCATGCGAGTGGTAGTAACCGAGTCATTTTGAAAAGAAAATACCAACGGTATTACTCAGAACGAGGTGTCTAGAAAGGAGTGAAGCTTGGTTCGAGGTAGGATAGTGAGAAAATTGAGAAACCTGATACCGATACTGAAAAGGAATCTCCTTGGATGTTTGAGGTAGATGGAAGCCAAATTGGCTAAAATATCAAGGCTCAAAGTGAGGAATAGGAAAGATTTCGCCTACATCAAAGATGTGTTGCTTTGCCACTAAGGGATTGTAAAGAGGACTTCATCACATCGAAAACGTGTTGCTCTGCAACCAAAGGCCGTGAAAACGACTTCTGTCCCTGAAGTGGAGAAATAGCGATAGTGCGATTGATGACGTGCTATTATCATCGGGGATAAGAGTAAGTCACTATGCGATGCTAGATGCCGAGTTAAGTGTAGTGGTTCTTTACTCCACGATGTTAACGACTCAAGTACGTGAGAAACGACGAATTCATTGGAGATTCTAGCATAATGGACATCCGTCCCTATCATGGAGGACCCACCGAAATAGTCAACACACTAAGTCGGATAGTATGGAATCTTAAATGAGTGTAAGTATTCTGAGTTAATGGAGTGATTCATCTGAAGATCGTTGCACGATACGTTAGAGACCGAGTCGACTGTTTTGGTCGCGGTATGGAAACGTTGAAATCTTTATTTTTCCGTCTAATGAGCTATAAGCCCATGATGCTCGATTGTTTTCTTGATCGTTTTTTATTTGTCTTGTTGACAATATGTGTTAAAGCGGAGTTTTCGCCGCCGAATTATGTGCTATGTGCTATGTGATTTTGAATGGTAGTAGGCGTTTATGTCATTTTTGTGATTGCCCGCGAGGCGGCATAGGATGTGAGTAATGAGTATGTGTACTCGTAGGTAGAGTGAGAATGTGATAGGAAGGATAAATATATCCAAAAGTCTATCGTTGATCAGGGGAGTATTAACCCATGAGTATGATCACGAATAATTAAGAACCAATCGTGACTAAGCTGAAACCATTGTAAAAGGGGTCCGTCTATCTAGCCAGCCCAGTACAATAAGGAACTAAGACTCGGTTGGATAGTACCGTGTGTTGAGAGTGAATGATTTTTGCCAAGGCTTCTTGAATAAACAGGAGCGGCAGTGTGGCTAAGGCTTCATAGCAAGCGAGCATGAGTTATTTTGCTAAGGCTTATTATCATTAAGCAAGCATGATTTTTGCTAAGTATGATAATGAGCAACTGAAGAGAGGTTGGTCTAAAAGGTTTTAAAAGCTAGACCGAATGTAAAGTCATTATAAAATGACGAGTACGTGATTATGTGTTTAAGTGATTCTCTATGTGCTAGCATTATTAATGCACTTGATGGGGTCATAAGTACTCCTAAATCTTTGTTCGCAACCGGTGGTGCATTATTAAATGGTACCGGAAGGGCGACGTATGTTTTGTATTTGGTTATGATAAGTATTTTGGTTTTTGGATAATGGAATACTTTTTGGTATCGATTAATAGCGTATCTTATAATTTTGATTCGCGACGTCTATTTCGGTTCCGATCCGCAAAAATTATTTCGGATTTGGTTCGTAATGCTTGAATTGGTTATGATAAGCGTTGGGCGCTTCGTTTCGTATGATCACCAGCAAAGTTTGGAGCGATCTTTCGTCTTTAAAAGATTTCTTTAAAGAGCGACATGATTTTGTTTATATCGGATATATTTCCGTGGCGTGTTTTGTCTCCTATGATAAGACTGATTTTGATTTTGTTTTTGATTTCGTTGGTATGAATTACCATTTGTTTTGATGACTTTCCATTTGGAGTAGTTAAGGCGAAAGTAATAAAGCGTGAATTTTGTGTACGAGTATGCAAGACAGTCGAGGATGAGAGAAATCGCCTCATCGCAAGCACGTTAAGATGAGTAAGAAGGAGCGAGCACCGGGACGGCGCTCTCTTTAAGGTGGGTGGAATGTAACAACCCGAGTTTTACGACGCGTACGACGATCGCGTATCCGATGTCGTAATAATTATTTTTCGAGTTTCCGTGAATAAGCGTCGACATTTAAAATTTTATTTGTCGTTGATAAATATTTTTGTATTTTATTATGAAAAATTTGGAAAAGATTTGATAATTTTTATTTTTGACGTTTCGCGAGTCACCGTTTGACCGCGTGTTCGTTAACCGTTTCGAGCATCGTAAAAATTTCCGACGCATCTCGTTATTATTTTTAAGATCGTAAATTTATTATTTTTATGAATGTCGTCATTTTGTTCCTTGTCTTGAGCCGGATTCGTGTTTTAAAATGTACACATTTTATTAAATATTTTAAACCAAGAAAAATGTAACGGAAAATAAAAATGGTCTCGGTAGTGTAATCCCGAGCCACGGTTGTCGGGTTATATTTTAGTAAAAGTTGGCGTGTCAAAAATCTAAAGATAGAAAAGAGGGGAGGACCATTCTTGCCAACTAGCCAAAAGTACAAGCATATATATATATATGTGTTTACTTCTCATTTTTCATAACAAAAACACACACACAACTAGAAATCCTCTCCCCCTCTCCACCATGGCAGCTGGCCACCATCACTCCACCATCACCGGAAAAGTTTTCCGGTCACCGGAAACCGCCGTGTCGCTGGAAAAAGTCACATGCATTTCGATCAACCTATATTTTCCGAATCCTCTCTTCATTTCCTACACATCTACGTAATAAAATAACACATGCAATGAGTATTTTTTAAGTTAGAGTTCGCGTTAGTTTCAAGTCTTTTCGGTTGAGAAGTGGGTTTATTAAGGCATTGTGAGCATTCTTTTATATTTTTGTTTCGTTTGTTTCGTTCATTTGAATTGATTTTTTGTTCGTTGTATGTGATGAAATCCGATGGGTATTATGCTATACTAGATTAAAAATGATATTGGAGATGTTATTTAGGCTAGATAATGGTGTCTTGATGATTTTTGGAAGTCAAAAATGGGGTTTTGATGAGTTTCAAAAGAAGTAAATTCGAACAGAAAGTTCGACAGGCCGTTTGGGTGTCGAAAATATTTTTTATCTAATTTTGGGCTTTCAAATATGATAAAGCTTTCCGAGACGATCGTTTTGATATAAGTTAGAGCTTCTAACTCCTAATAACGAAGAAGTTACGGCGAAAACAAGTTTAGAAAAACTAAAAACTTCAATCAGCTATTTATGCTTATTTCGGTTGCTGATCCGATTTTCAACAGCCGTTTTGAGCACTTTCAAGTCCTTTTCAGCCTTCCGGCGAAACACGAAAATGAGATATAACGGGTCAAAATCGAAAGTCAAACTTCTGCATATTTTATTAAAATATATTAAGTTTCAGCAGATTCTCGTAAGGGTCTTTTGGTCATTTTCTGTCGAGATTCAAGTCTCGGCTAAAACTAAAAAGTTGTTCGGAATATCGTTTAGCATAAATTTGCGTTAGAACCCGAGTCATGAAAATGTGATCTAGTGGGTCGTTTTGGTCGGGTCAGACTTAGAAAATAAATATATTTTATAAAAGTCAAACGTAAAAGTTAACGGATATTTTAATTAGTAATAACGCGTTTCAAGAACGATTTTGAGTGATAAAATAATTTCGATTAATATACTATTGTAAGTAATTATTTTTGAGACCGATTGATCGATTCTAAAAATGGAAAGTATAAAAATATTAACTTTTCGTAACATTCGAAATATAATATCGTTGTTAGAAATTAATGGTTAATTGAGCGTCGAAAGTTTGACGAGGTGAATAAATATTATTATAAATCTAATATCGTGTCGAGACTTATTAAAGATGGTAACTTTCCGAAAATAATAACTTTCTAAAAATAGAAACTTACCGAATATAGAAAGGTTTCAATAAAGTGAAATAGTATATGATTGGATGGAAAATAGTGTATATAAAATATACTAAGTGTTAAGGTTTAGGGCGCGCAAGTGGATTTCTCATCACATATATGTATGTACGTATATATAAATATATATTTGTTTTCGTCGTAACGATGTACGCATCGTTGATTGTATTTTATACGTATTGTAATCGAGCAATATAATTATAGGTCGTGGACGAGATCGTTGCTGCTTCGTTTGTGATATATTCGGTTTATTTGATAGTGATCGTTGATCAAGGTGAGTTCATAGCCTCACATTTTAATACTTTAATTGTTTTATAAACCCGCGAGAGGGATAACATGCTTGTTTTTAAAAATAGAACACAAGGGACCCGAATGTATGCTAGTAGCCTTGATTATTATAAGTTAGTTTAACTCGATGATGAAAAAGTCCCGCGGAAATCATGAATTGTTAACTACCGGGTAATGGTAGACGCTTATACATGGAATAGTACTATTTGGAGGGTGCCTCCTCCAATCCGTGACGACTAGCTATCGTCTCGTGTCGGGTAATGGCACAACGGATGCGTTGTATAGAGAGTAATATGCACTTAACGAGGGTGTATAGTGGACATACCTTTTTTGGAAACATAGACACCAACATATTGATATGGTAACGTTCAATGTCACGAGGCTTATAATAATCCCCTATAACGGTGTCTGGTCCACATCGTTATGATTTGATGATTTTTGAGAAACGATACTTGTGTTCGGAATTTACATTTATAAACTCTATGAGTTTACTCAACATTTTTGTTGACGGTTTAGCATGTTTATCTCAGGTATAAGCTTGCTTATTTGGATGGGATGAAGTGCGGATATCGAAGGACGTGAGCTTGGTGAACTTTGTACATTGGATACAATGCTTTCAAAAGACAAATTGTCACTTTGCAACTTAATTGAGAATAAGTTTTATGAAAATTTAGTGGGACCTTGTAACTCTGATCTTTTAATGAAAATTTTATTAGTAAACGTTTCTTTTAAAGTGGTTTACCGTGACTCGTGTGCATGTATTATGTAGTATATTTGATATCATAACACAAGCATGGATGATTGGGTTAGCTAATTATCTAGAGAGAGAAAGTGAGGTTTCTAAGCGAGCGTCAGGAATCCTGTAGGCCTATTTCCCACTACACTACAAACCTTGGTGTGTTCTTACTTTCACAGAAGGAAATCTCTATGAAGGGATCTAATAATTAAGAATTGCAAAAACCAAAGTACTTTATTTTATTCAACAATTATATAATGTTTATTAAGCTGATGGGAGACAAAAAAAACACATTTAACATCTATGAGCTCTTAAAGAGATCCAAACTTACTCCACGCTTAGCATCTTATCTTATTTAAAACTCTTTATTTTTTTGTTCTTCACAAATTTTATAACCTTTAATTAATAAGATCTGCGAATGCTTGTCTAATAAAAACATCAAGCTTTGCATATTTAAAGTCTATTATGGAAACTTGCAAACTCTTGGCTCTTTCAAGCTAGAATTCGCGTTTCAAAGCTTCTTGTATAAAAGACTAGCAAAAGCTTAAATTTATGTAAGTTAAGGGGCAAGCTAGAGCGCAACATGCTCCATCAAGTCAAAATTTATTCTCAAAAAGACAAAAATACATGTCAAAACACTTACTTTAATTTATTTTTTTTTGGCCTAAAATCACATATTTTTACTATTTTTGGTGGTAAAACGGGGTTACGTGAAGAGAAGGCAAATGCAAGTAAGATCAAATCGAAAGATCCCCCCATACTAGAACTAAACATTGTCCTCAATGTTTAAAGGGTCTCTACGTAAATCTAAAGTCGTTTATTAATTATGCTAATAGATAAACGTGAATCAATAAGATCTAGGATATCGGATTCCCATATATAAACATGCTAAGGATTGAAGATCGAGTGAACGATGGACATAACCACGAGCACGAGAGTCTTCATAATCTAGGCAATCCTGGACATAAAACACCAAACACGAAACATGAGAAAGGAAGATGCGAGCCTCCTCACGTCACACTTATTCATAACTATTATACTAATATACTACTACTAGGGATAAGCATGGGTTGTCACCCACGAAGAGCTTGTTTTTGTGCGAGTCTCTAGCTTGACTCTCCCCATATCATCGTGATATTAGGGACGAAACATGTGGAAGAGCAAATCTTTTCATATGCCACCGGCTCTAAGAAATAAAAACTATTAGTGGAGATGTCAGGGTCAAAAATGATATCCTCACTCCCGGAGGAGAGAGGAAGAGAAGAGTCCACCGGATAGGTGAAATAAGGAAGAAAAATTCGGATAACACATGTGAGGGAAAGATAATGGCGATCCTCAACTGGTAATTTCACATATGTTAGAGAAATTTTTTTCTCATGAATCCCGGGGTCGAAAACTTTGACCATACTCTCCAAATCTTCATTATCAGGTTCATCTTCTAAGCTTCTTGGGTCACGATCTAAAAACACCTCGGGAGGGAGATTAAGAATAGTGTCCTTAATAAGCAAACTCTCAAGATAGATTATGTCTCCCTCCGAGTCATAATAATCGTCCTCAAAATCCGTAGAAACATCAGATTTTATTAGTTTAAGTTCCTCAAAATTAAATTCTTTCGGGGGGAGAAGAGATGATGGATCATCATTTAATAACTTCTCGAGTAGAAGAATGTCTCCCTCCGGATCAAAGTCGTCATCATCAATTCCTGGTTGAATGGAATCACTTGTAAGACAAGCTTCGATTTCTTCCAAAATGAAATCACCACCCGGGTCAAAACACTCATCCTCATTAAGCTTGGAAAGAGGTGTGACTAGCAAATCCGGCTCATCAAATTTAGAAACATAGGAGTCCTTACTCTCGATGTCCTCTAACACCTCATTAAAAAGAGGATTTACGTTACTAGAGATGTACTCGTCATCAAATTCAAAAAGAGGGTTCGAATAAATTTTAAAATTTTCCTTCGAAACATCCTCCTCAGGAAGTGACTCGGCATCACTAGAGGTAAAATCATCATTAGAATCGAAGAGAGGATTAGAGAAAGTCACGGAATTAACACAAAAAGGCAAATCACACTCACTGTCATTGTCGGTTGTATCCTCGGACTCACTTGGGATTGGGACAAGGTCCTCAACACTAGACTTTATGAATTCGTCCGATTCCTTTTCAGGAATAGTGCTAAGATGCTCATCCCCCATACTGAGAGAGTCATCGGGCTCCAAAGTCGGTAAAACGGGTGTGATTGCAATAGACGGAGGAATTTGAGAAATAATTTCATCATCGTCATCATAGTAAATAGAATTAAAATGTCGCGACGGCTCGAGAGTATGAGTACTAAGATTAGCCGCTTGCTCTCGTTGACGTAACATTTCACCCAAGGATTGAAAAAGCTCATTCTTTGACTCAATCATATCATCCCATTTATGATGCACATCATTCATCCTCTGCTGATTAAGGCCTTCTTGAATACTCTGAGGCTGATGATCGATGGAATTTTGCGGGGGTTGGTCAAAACCGTAAGAATTAGAATCATAGCAAGGGTTAAGCTCATAGTAGTTTTGATGCCACGGTTGACATTGATAATCTTCATGAGGACC
>BQNB010004948.1:85885-104766 GCA_026074375.1 Tanacetum coccineum | reverse complement strand
TTCTAGAGAAAACCTTATCTCTATAGAAAACCTAGAAAACCAAACTATAGGGTAGATTTTGCAAACACCTCAAACTTTAGGGTAGAAAACGAAAATAAAAAAAGGGGGACATCATGCCTGTACCATCGCCATCTCATTTCACTAACACGGTCCATCACTCCCAATTTCACACACACGATCCATCACTCCCATCACCATAAACCTTAATTTTGTAAGTGCACCAAATCTTTTGATTGATCATTCACCATCATCGCCATCGTCACCGGAATCTGAACAACCACCCCCACCTGTAATCGTTCATATACAAAAAGTAAGTTAACATCGTTGGATGTTCTTAGTCTTTTCAATATTCAGCTTCTTGTTTTGTAAATTATGATTTATCAATCAGGTATATGTTTTGCATTTGTTAAAATTGATCATCAGGTGTTTGTTAAAATTGATCATCAGCTATATGTTTGGTATTTGGTATTTGATAAAATATCTGAAAAAACATGTTTATGAAAGTTGCACACTAGGTGTTTAGTTAAATGTCTAAATGAGATTTCATAATTGGGATGCACTAATTTGTTGCATCTATGTTTATTATTCAATTATATGACCTCTTATGGCATCTATGTATATATTTATAGCATCAGGTTACACATAATGTATTATTGCTGAATGATATTAATCACATGTTAGGGCATCTGTGTTTATGATTGGTGCATCAGGATACAAGTTAGTACTATTCGTTTGCCTGTTGTTGGTATGGATAAGATGATGTACGAAATGTTTTGGGCCACCCAAATGAACCCGTTTTGACTCACCTCACTGCTTTGTGTCTTGCAAACAACTCGCTTTTAGGTGAAATCTCTTATTTTAGTAGTGCCAGTTTTGCAATTTCTTGATTTGTCTAATAATAATTTCACGGGGACTATTCCTCAATCTCTCACGAGACTTCTTAGCTTTGTATTTATCACCAAGTCAAATAATATTAGCTAAAATGAAATGGATCATATAGAGGAAGTGCAAACAAGTCTCTTAATCAGATTTATTTTGAAAGATTCACTGAAGTGCGTTATTTTAGTTTCATAATTTACATGTTAATTTATTTATAAAATATACTTGAGAAATGGACCAATAGAGTATGCTTGGGTCAACGCAACCCGACTTGATCCATTTAGACTCACACCAATAGTACTTATTTCACCATCACCTAATACATTAAGGCATGTGTTTGTTTATTTTAAGGCATCTGTGTGAATATCTTAACGCATATGTGATAAATTAAAAGCATTTGTTTGTTTAATTTAAGGCATATGTTTGTTAAAATAAGGCATTTGTTTGTTTAGTACAATGCCTATGTTTGTATAGTATAAGGCATGTGCTTGTTTAGTTTAAGGCATCTTTGTGAATAAATTAAGGTAGTTGTTTGTTTATTTTAAAGCATATGTGTGAATATCTAAAGGCATATGTGATAGATTAAGAGCATTTGTTTGTTAAATATAAGGCATTTGTTTGTTAAATTTAAGGCATCTGTTCGTTTAGTACAATGCCTATATTTTTATAGTATAAGGCATGTGCTTGTTTAGTTTAAGGCATCTCTGTGAATATATTAAGGTAGTTGTTTGTTTATTTTAAGGCATATATGTGAATATCTAAAGGCATATATGATAATTTAAAGCATTTGTTTGTTACATTTAAGGCATCTGTTAGTTAAATTTAAGGCATTTGTTTGTTAAGTTTAATGCATATGTTTGTTTAGTATAAGGCATGTGCTTGTTTAGTTTAATGCATCTCTGTGAATACATTAATCATTTGTTTGTTTATTTTAAGGCATTTGTGTTAATATCTTAACGCATATGTGATAGATTAAAACCATTTGTTTGTTAAATATAAGGCATTTGTTTGTTAAATTTAAGGCATATGTTTGTTCAGTTTAATGTATATGTTTGTTTAGTATAAGGCATGTGCTTGTTTAGTTTAAGACATCTCTGTGAATATATTAATGCATCTGTTTGTTTATTTTAAGGCATCTGTATGAATATCTTAGTGCATATGTGATAAATTAAAAGCATTTGTTTGTTAAATTTAAGGCATTTATTTGTTAAATTTAAGGCATCTGTTTGTTTAGTTTAATGCATATGTTTGTTTAGTATAAGGCGTGTGCTTGTTTAGTTTAAGGCATCTTTGTGAATACATTAAGGCATTTGTTTGTTTATTTTAAGGCATCTATATGAATATATTAAGGCATATGTGATAAATTAAAAGCATTTGTTTGTTAAATTTAAGGCATCTGTTTGTTTAGTTTAATATATTAAGGCATGTGCTTGTTTAGTTTAAGATATTATGATTCTGACCCGCTTAACTATTTGGGTCTCTAGGACTATCCTAGTCGCGCTTTGCATATTCATTTTCATCTCTTATTGGTATTGAAGTTGAAAGCTACAAGACTGTCTGAAAAAGTTATGCCTTACAACGGTTAATGATGTAAAGAGGGAATCACTTGCGATTCATGATCTGGTCATATCAACTTGTGGATATCCAGAAGACCGCTTTGCAATGATGTCATATCTTCTTAAGCAAATAAAAGATTGTGTAATGTTGGGAAATCTGGAAGTTGATATTTTGGAAGGGGAAAAGAGTGTCATAAGGCAGGTAGTATGTTTTTTACTAGTTGTTTGTTATCTAGATACATAGATTATGCTTGTGATTATCTGATTATTTTGAGGTCAAAATATTAGTTTCACACCAGCTATAAAAAGACAAATTTTATATGGTAGTCCAAAATGAAATCACCTATTTAGCCGTTATCAAAACCTAAATTCAGACTTTTGCTCACAAAAAGGTCATTTTATCTACTAATTTCTTAATAATTAGAAATTGTTAAACACTAGCCAGATTTGTTATGGCTGACTATCCATGATTCAACAATGTACATCCAAACATCACCTTTTAGAACCAATAACTAGAGTGCTGCAAAACACTACTCTTATGCTAAAGGTATAGATTTTTATATTGTATATTTTAGTGCATCTGTTTGTATATATTAGTGCATCTGTTTGTATATTTGAGTAAAAAATCAAAATACAAGTCATTACTACAAACCTGGGAATGATTGCTTGTGTGTTGGTTTGCTTGCTAATATTGTCATATTTATAATATGTATACTCCTTGTTGGTAAGAACTATCCGCCATATAACTAAGTAACAACACATTAGGATAGATTCCAGCTTGTTTCCTTTAAAGTACTCAATAGATTATGTTGTTCATTCTCATGTTGGGACATATACTAGCAGGTATGTTTAGTTTGTCAGACACATTCTTTACTCAATATTTGTATGTTTAGTTCGTCGTTTTAACCCGCTGCCCATTTTCTATATTGATGGAATTGTAATTTTGTAGCAAAAAGATGAGCAAATAGGATATCGCTTGATTGGAACAGCAAAATAAGAATAGCCATAAGAGTAGCAAGAGGGATATATCATATCCACACACAAGCGGCGAAAATATTATTATGGAAACATTAAAGCTTCAAACACCTTTCACAACAATCAAGGATTCGGTTGTGTTTCTGACACCTCCGCCTGGTCACTGTAATGAGTCCAACAATGGAACCAGACTGTTTTTCAAAAGTGGAAAATGTGTTGTTGCTGCAACTTCAATTAATGATTGGTTCGTGGCTGCAAATTTTATTCCAGCTCGTCTGCAAGTTTTGTGTCAACTCGCCTGCAAGTTCAGTTTGTTTATTAAAAGTGGATTATGTGGTGTGGCTGCAAGTTCATCAACTGTTTTGGTTTTGTGGCTGCACGTGTGATTTAATCGTTTGCAACTTAGATTCAACTCGTATGCAAGTTTTAGTTTATGTGCCTCAGTTTAGTGTGTTATGTCAGCAAGTGGCATTGTTGTCTTTTTTTGATTTTGAGATTGTGTAAATTCCAAGTTATTATCAATTGGTCTTGAGATTGTGTAACTTCCAATACATTAAGGCATCTGTTCGTTTATTTTAAGGAATCTGTGTGAATATTTTAAGGCATATGTGATAAATTAAAAGCATTTGTTTGTTAAATTTAAGGCATCTGTTTGTTAAATTTAAGGCATATGTTTGTTCAGTTTAATTCATATGTTTATTTGGTATAAGGCATGTGCTTATTTAGTTTAAGTCATCTATGGGAATACATTAAGGCATCTCTATGTTTATTTTAAGGCATCTGTTTGTTCAGTTTAATGCATATGTTTGTTTAGTATAAGACATGTGCTTGTTTAGTTTAAGGCATCTCCATGAACACATTAAGGCATCTGTTTGTTAAATTTAAGGCATCTGTTTGTTCAGTTCAATGCATATGTTTGTTTAGTATAAGGCATGTGCTTGTTTAGTTTAAGGCATCTCTGTGAACACATTAGGGCATCTATTTGTTAAATTTAAGGCATCTGTATGACTCGCTTAATGCATATGTGATAAATTAAAAGCATTTGTTTGTTAATTTTAAGGCATCTGTTAGTTAAATTTAAGGCATCTGTTTGTTCAGTTTAATGCATATGTTTCTTTTGTATAAGGCATGTGCTTGTTTAGTTTAACGTATCTCTGTGAATACATTAAGGCATCTATTTGTTTATTTTAAGGCATGTGTGTGAATCACTTAATGCATATGTGATAAATTAAAAGGATTTGTTTGATAGTTTAAGGCATCCGTTTGTTGAATTTAAGGCATCTGTTTGTTAAGTTTAATGTATATGTTTGTTTAGTATAAGGCATGTGCTTGTTTTGTTAAGTCATCTGTGAAAATACATTAAGGCATCTGTATGTTTTTAAGGCATCTGTGTGAATATCTTTAGGCATATCTCTTAATGCATATGTGATAAATTAAAAGCATTTATTTGTTAAATTTAAGGCATCCGTTTGTTAAAATTAAGGCATCTGTTTGTTTAGTTTAATGCATATATTTGTTTAGTATAAGGCATGTGCTTGTTTAGTTTAAGGCATCTTTGTGAATACATTAAGACATATGTTTGTTAAATTTAAGGCATCTGTGTGAATCTCTTAATGCATATGTGATAAATTAAAATCATTTGTTTGTTAAATTTAAGGCATCTGTTTGTTAAATTTAAGGCATCTGTTTGTTCAGTTTAATGCATATGTTTGTTTAGTATAAGGCATGTGCTTGTATAGTTTAAGTCATCTGTGAGAATACATTAAGGCATCTGTATGTTTTTTAAGGCATCTGTATGTTTTTTAAGGCATCTGTTTGTTCAGTTTAATGCATATGTTTGTTTATTATAAGGCATGTGCTTGTTTAGTTTAACGCATCTCTGTGAATAAATTAAGGCATCGATATGTTTATTTTAAGGCATCTGTGTGAATATCTCAAGGCATATGTGATAAATTAAAAGCATTTGTTTGTTAAATTTAAGGCATCTGTTTGTTAAATTTAAGACATCTGTTTGTTAAATTTAAGACATCTGTTTGTTTCATATAAGGCATGTTCTTGTTTAGTTTTAGGCATCTCTTTCAATACATTAAGACATTTGTTTGTTAAATTTAAGGCATCCGTGTGAGTCTCTTAATGCATATGTGATAAATTAAAAGCACTTTTGTTAAATTTAAGGCATTTGTTTGTTAAATTTAAGGCATATGTTTGTTCAGTTTAATGCACATGTTTGTTTAATATAAGACATGTGCTTGTTTAGTTTAACGCATCTCTGTGAATACATTAAGGAATGTGTTTGTTTATTTTAAGGCATATGTGTGAATCTCTTAAGGCATCTGTTTGTTAAGTTTAAGGCGTGTGCTTGTTTTGTTTAACTCATCTGTGAGAATACATTAAGGCATATGTATGTTTATTTTAAGGCATCTATGTAAGGTATATCTCTTAATGCATATGTGATAAATCAAAAGCACTTATTTGATAAATTTAAGGCATTTGTTTGTTAAATTTAAGGCACATGTTTGTTCAGTTTAGTGCATATGTTTTTTTAGTATAAGGCATGTGCTTTTTAAGTTTATGGCATCTCTATGAATACATTAAGGCATCTGTTTGTTAAATATAAGGCATCTGTGTGAATCTCTTAATGCATATGTGATAAACTAAAAGCATTTGTTTGTTAAATTTAAGGCATCTGTTTGTTAAATTTAAGGCATCTGTTTGTTCAGTTTAATGCATATGTTTGTTTAGTATAAGGCATGTGCTTGTTTAGTTTAAGGCACTATGTGAATACATTAAGGCATCTGTTTGTTTATTTTAAGGCTTCTGTGTGAATCTCTTAATACATATGTGATAAATTAAAGCATATGTTTGTTAAATTTAAAGCATTTGTTTGTTAAATATAAGGCATCTGTTTGTTCGGTTTAATGCATATGTTTATTTAGTATAAGGCATGTGCTTGTTTAGTTTAAGGAATCTCTATGAGTACATTGAGGCGTCTATTTTTTTATTTTAATGCATCTGTTTGAATCATTTAATGCATATGTGATAAATTAAAAGCATTTGTTTGCTAAATTTAATACATTTGTTTGTTAAATTTAAGGCATCTGTTTGTTAAGTTAAAGGCATATGTTTGTTTAGTATAAGGTATGTGCTTGTTTAGTTTATGTCATCTGTGAGAATACATTAAGGCATGTGTATGTTTATTTTAAGGCATCTATGTAAATATCTTAAGGCATATCTCTTAATGCATATGTGATAAATTAAAAGCATTTGTTTGTTAAATTTATGGCATCTGTTTGTTAATTTAAGGCATATGTTTGTTCATTTTAAAGCATATGTTTGTTTAGTATAAGGCATGTGTTTGTTTAGTTTAAGGCATCTCTGTGAATACATTAAGGCATCTCTGTGAAATATATTAAGGCATCTGTTTGTATACCTCAAGGCATATGTGTGAATATCTTAAGGCATCTGTGTTAAATTTAAAGCATTTGTTTGTTAAAATTTGTACATATGTTTCTCTATTAAACTTAAGGCATTTGTTTGTTAAATTTGTAGCATCTACTTGTTTAGTTTAAGTCACCATTTTTTTATTTAATACATATGTTTTAATATTACTTGCATTTTTTTGCGTTTAAGTCAATGTTATGTCATGCGCAGAGCGCGTAGTATGTATGATGCGTATGTTTGTTAATATTAGGGCATGTGTTTGAAATGATTTAGGGCATCTATTAGGGCATTTGTTTGGTTCACATGCAAATGACTAGAAATAGATGAATTGTCCTCAACTAGTTGCTAGTGTTTGGTTTCATATGGGTGACTGTGATAGACCTGATATGGATTTAAATATAAGTTTTGTTTCGAGTGTTCCTATATAATTATAGTTGGACAATGTAAATCATTAGATTCAATGCATTTGTTTGTTAAAAATTAGGGAATCTATTTGTTAATATTAGGGCATCTGTTTGAAATGATTTAGGGCATGTATTTTGTTAATTTTAAGTGTATGTATCGCAAATGTGTAGGGCATCTGTTTTAAATGATTTATGGCATCTGTTTGATTCAACTGTTTATGCAAATGACTAGAAATAAATGAATTGTCCTCAAGTAGTTACTGGTGTTTGGTTTCATATGGGTGACTGCGATAAACCTGATATGGATTTCAATTAAAATTTTGTTTCGAGTGTTCCTATATAATTATGGTTGGACAATGAAAATCATTATATTCAAGGCATTTGATTGTTAAAAATTTGGGCATCTGTTTGTTAATATTAAGGCATCGGTTTGAAATGATTTAGGGCATGTATTAAGTTAATTTTAACCGTATGTATGGAAAATGTTTAGGACATCTATTTTAAATGATTTAGGGTATCTGTTTCGTTTAGCTGTTTATGCAAATGACTAGAAATAAATGAATTGTCCTCAAGTAGTTGTTGGTGTTTGGTTTCATATGGGTGACTGTGATAGACCTGATATGGATTTCAATAAAAGTTTTGTTTTGAGTGTTCCTGAAAGGAACCCATAAGATACAGTGGGAAGAATATAAAATGATGAGTGGGCACATGTTTGTTGATTTTAAGGCATATGTTTGTCCAGTTTAATTCATATGTTTGTTTAGTATAAGGCATGTGCTTGTTTAGTTTAAGTCATATGTGGGGATACATTGAGGCATCTGTTTGTTTATTTTAAGGCATTTGTGTGAATATCTTAAGGCATATGTGATAAATTAAAACCATTTGTTTGTTAAATTTAAGGCATCTGTTTGTTCAGTTTAATGCATATGTTTGTTTAGTATAAGGCATGTTCTTGTTTAGTTTAAGTCATATGTGGGAATACATTAAGGCATATGTTTGTTTATTTTAAGGCATTTGTGTGAATATCTTAAGGCATATATGATAAATTAAAGGCATTTGTTTGTTAAATTTAAGGCATCTGTTTGTTTAGTTTAATGCATATGTTTGTTTAGTATAAGGCATGTGCCTGTTTAGTTTGAGTCATCTGTAGGAATACATTAAGGCATATGTTTGTTTATTTTAAGGCATCTATGTGAATATCTTAAGGCATATGTGATAAATTAAAATCATTTGTTTGCTAAATTTAAGGCATCTGTTTGTTCAGTTTAATGCATATGTTTGTTTAGTATAACGCATATGCTTCTTTAGTTTAAGGAATCTTTGGGAATACATTAAAGCATCTGTTTGTTTATTTAAGGCATCTGTGTGAATATCTTAACGCATGTGATAAATTAAAAGCATTTGTTTGTTAAATTTAAGGCATCTATTTGTTAAATTTAAAGCATCTGTTTGTTAAGTTTAATGCATATGTTTGTTTAGTATAACACACGTGCTTGTTTAGTTTATGTCATATGTTGAAATATATTAAGGTATCTGTTTGTTTATTTTAAGGCATCAGTGTGAATATCTTTAGGCATATGTGATAAATTAAAATCATTTGTTTGTTAAATTTAAGGCATATGTTTGTTAAATTTAAAGCATTTGTTTGTTTAAGGGCACCTATTGTATGATTTATCTTTGGTATCTCCTTATATATTGGGCAACACCCCTAGCATACATGTTTTTGTTGGTTTACTTCTTGATGGGATTGACTATAAAACCATATGCAACTAATATCAGATTTTAGTATCTAGCAGAAGCAAAATTTGTTAGTATTGTACTGATATGGTTTTAATGGGAGATACCAATACAAGTATTAGTATTTGTATTAAGGAGATTCACCAAGAAAACATGAAGTTATCTTGTTTGTGATCATATATAACTAATGACAGAAGAAGGTAGTGTGATATTACACTGGCATGATCTATTTTTTACCTTCGTTAAATTTTTATTAATGATTTGTTTTGCAGTCGTAGACCTATTGTCTAAAATACATGATCAACACATTAGAAACATTCTATATTAGCTACAACAAAAGAAACAATACACAAGGAAAAAATCATAAATACAATGATAGTTGAATATCATTAAATGTTGTAATGTTACAAAGATCGTTTAAAATGGTTTGAACTAAGAAATATCAAATAGTTAATATTTGTTTATAAATCTTAACATGCTCATTGAGAAGAGGAGACTCTCAGAACCATCAATGATTGAGAGCTTCTTCTGCAGTTATTCTGTTCAACGGATCGTATGTCAAAAGCATGCATAACAATTCAAATCCCAATTCAGTAAGCGTAGGTGAGCCCGTGAATATAGCTACAAGGAAATTCTTCCTCAAATCATTGTAACACATAACACTACTGAGGTATGTCAAAATCCATAAAGCTTTTTGGAACAAACATGTTTAATTGCATCCGTTTGAGGCACTTTAGTGCATCCATTTGAAGCACTTTAGTGCATCCGTTTGAAACACTTAGTCAACCGGTGTTTGAGTGGGACGCATCACTGTACCAACACATCAAGTCTAAGAAGGAGCTTAAGCCAATGCTCTAAAATATATTGGCAACAAAACATAAGCTATTAAAGCATAACATCATGTGAAGGATTAGGGTGAAGATCATCCACAAATACAGAATTAAAAACTGTACCGTCACCAGACAGAAGAACAAGACGTTCAATGATCTGCGGCTGTAACGCGTCACACCTCTCTATCCCTCATACAAGAGCGTTCCACACCCCCCAAACCTCATAAAAAGCAACACCAATTCACAAGTAAGGGGGGGGTTAGTGTATTGGTCGGGTTAATTGAAAACTATGCAAAACCCAAAAAGTATTTGTGTGATTGTTGCAAAACCCTCCAATACTTTAGATAGCACAAAATTGTCGAAAAAAAATGCTCAACTAACCAAAAACCCAAAAACAAAAAACAACACCTCAATACCCACCCCCCCAACGTATCCACAACATACTCATCAGTTTCAATGTATGCACCACGTAGCTAACATCTAAACACAAGACCATTTTTGATCGAATATGCAGACATAAACTAAAAAGGGGTTAGAGAATCAGGTTGGACATATTAGGTGGCCCCCCCAATTCATTTGCATGTTTACTATTTATAATTAAAAATAAATCAAAAATTGATCTTTTATGGTTTTAATGTAATCATAAATTTTTAGAATACCACAGACTTTGTCCCACTCATTTGGAATCTGTATATAAAATCTGTTTCCCACATAAGAATTCCAAAAAAACAAGATTTAGATTATAAATCTGAATGAAAAATAGCTTACCTATATTTGTAAGTAATTTATGCTTCCCAACAAAATGGGGTTTCCAAAAGTGAATAAGGAAATGGTCTTTGCGAAAATACACTAGCTTCATTGCAACTATTATCTTGTCATGTGTATTCTGAATAGCAGGGGGTCAGACAATAACCATAACTATAAATCCCAATCCTTAATAATAACAACAAAAAACCAGGTAAAAGAAAACTAACAAATATCATGAAACCATATAATATAAGAAGCTAAAACCATCCCTAAGGGTCAGTTAAGAAACTAAACCCATTACTACAAGTCTTAGCCAACCAATACTTATGCTATCAATTTTCTAGGGGAAATAGTCATTTTCTAGATCAAAATTCAAACTATATAAGTCTATTTTACAAACTTTTGAGGTGTATATAACTGGGAAGCGCTACGCGAGGGGTCTAATTTTTGCAACATAAACAATGACAAGTTTCTTGTGATAGATAGTTATGAAAGCAGGAAGATAGACATACCACAAGTTACTGTAGATTGAGATGAATCAGATTGATTTCTTTCCTTTTTCAAAATTGTAAAATGCGTCATATATCTCAACTCCCTGGAAAAACTGGTATGTGCTTAAATACACATACCTTTTACCTATTAAAACGAGCTAAAAAGACCAATAATGACCGAAAACAGATAAAAAATGCATTGTATATGTGTATTTTGTGATTTGTGTCTTGCAGGTACGGATATTATCTAAAATGGACAAAAACAAAGTAAAACGGGCAAAACCGAGCACGGGAATGGAATGAGTGCGAAAAATTAAAGCCAAAGGTGTATACATTTTTAATGGGCCAACCCATACCTATTTTAATGGGCCGGGTCAGCCCATTAAGGGTTATACTTATTAACCATAAGCCTTAACCCATTTATTATAAATCCTAAACCTGTTTCATATCTATGTCTAGCCAAATTAAGCCCAAGCCCAATAACCTGACCCATGTCACCCTTTTATAAAAAACAGGTCAACCCGAGTCAATATTATTGTGCTCCTTTCCCTTTTCCCTCCCTTTTCATTTTTACAGGGCAAGCAATGACCAGGGTAAAATCAACCAAGTACTCGTCCAAAGGCTTCTAGAAGTACAATCCACTAACACGTCTGACACGTTTGGGAGCCACGCTGACAATCCCACGTCATTTGATTGGATGATGGGACGTGTACACAATCCAACGGTCAGAATTATATGATTTGGAGACGGTTATTGATGGAGGGCCAAGATTAGAGGATTGAGGAGCGTCCTGAAGGCTAGAAGGTTCCTATCACTCCTATAAAAGGAGGCCTCCACACACAGAATGAGATATGTAGGATTTTAGCTTAAGCTTGTAGTATTTAGTATCTTTTCAAGTAGCTTATAGGTTTAAATTCATGTAATTTACTTTTCCAAGTATTGTAACCTTTTGAATAATAGTAAAATTTTGTTTGATTTAAATTTAAGTTTAATTTAAGTTTTTCTTATGCAATTATGGTTTAAAATTGTTCAAGTTAATCTAATAAGCTTTCATAAGCTCCTCATTACTACAAAAGCTTGCTTATACTCAGTTAAGCCTTTAAAAGCTTAACTGAGCTTAGATTTTCACTTAAATCCTCCCCTAAATTACCTCAGCTTTTGATATGGATGATAAGCCAATTATAGAAGGGCTTATAAACCTCACCAGCTTGTTTCTAACAAGCTGGAGCTTGTAGATCTAAGCTTGTATAAGCTAAATTGATCCCTGTTTAGATGGGACCAAGGTACTCCTTTTCTCTTCTTTATTGCTTATTTATACATTAGCTTATTTTCTGCTTAATAATTGTTTAATTGTGCTTATTTTTGCTGAATCTCTCTTATAATTGCTTAATATCATTAGTTTAGAACCTTAGATAATCTGTTTTTAAGTTTCAAATTGTTTTCATATCAAACTGTTAAAAAATCAAAAAAAAATTAGCTTATTAATGTTTAGCTTATAGATCTGCTTATCATTGCTTATTATCTGTTGGATTGTGCTTATTTGTGGTTTAGCTTGATAGAACTGCTTTAATCAGTGCTATGTATCTGTATGTGATTGTGCCTTAAGTGTCATCACTATTTGCTTAGATTCAATATCTGTTTTAGCTTATTTCACTCTTATTTATATATAAAAAATGCAAAAACCAAAAATTAAGGGGTTGTTATTGTTCGACGAAGTAGAGCAAATCGAGACTAACGTCTCTTGTATAGTTGCTTGCTTAAGCATTTCTGGGTCTGTTTTGAAAATCAGCTTTAATCAGCTAAAACTTGATGTCTACGATGATATAATAATTGAGGTCGCTTGTCAAGGTTTTTTAAAGTCTTAATTACATCTAGTTTAATAGTGTGATTATTGTAACCTCAAGTTACTTGAATTATGTCTGGCCAAACTTGTGAGAAATATATAATGCTTGATTGACATAGAATCTTGACTTAGTCTAGCTTTTAGGTGTATGTATTTTTTATGCATTGGTATTAAAACTTCGATAATGCCAAGTAGATCTAGTTGAGTTACATAATGAGTGTGCAGATTGTGTCTTTGTAGGTAATCTGTCATAGTTTTCAAGTAATTTTCAAAGTTTTTCTAAAGAGTCCAGGTTTTTTTCATCTAGCAAATTTATATTATTGTATTAAGAACACTAACGAGAGTGGATTTCACTATAATGGATCAGATTGTTTGTGAGAAATAAGAATCTCTTTCACAAATTAGTTCAAGCACTTGATTCTAAGTTTTTAAAGGCTTATGATAGAGTTTCACTTTGAATAAGCATTTAACTATAGATTATTAGCTTAATTAGATCATAGGGCTTCTTGGACCTATTAGGCGCTACGTTTTTCCCGATAGATCAAAACTATCAAAAATCCTAAAACAAAAATAGTTATTATGTTTTACTTATACATTCGCTATTTTCATTCACTATTTCCACCTAGCTTATTTCTTTCTCTACAATCTCATTTTCTTAAAAAACAAACCTTGTTATTCATGTAGTTATTTTCAGAAAGGCGTTAACTATACTTTTAATCTGTTTTCTCGCGTTCTACAACTTATTCAAGTGCTTATTCACCACATACTTATCTTAATCTCAAAGTTAGTTGAACTTTTTCTTTTTCCCTATTATAAACTTTTACTTACGTAAAACACTCGATTAAATAATTAGAAAACTTAATCAAACAAAAACTGCTTGTTTTGAGTGTCTTTAATATGTCTTTCTACAATGCTCACGCATCTTATTAGCTTATTCAAAGCTCCAATTTGAGGTTGGTGTTTCCTTAGAAATCTTTTCAACTTTTCACATTTTGCTTATTATGGTCCATTAAGAGTTTGTTTTTTTTCAAACTTTTTTTTTTTTTTGTTTTCACCGTATAGTTATCTACTAGTCACCAACCATATAACCAAGCTAAAATAATTTTTTGCTTTATACATATACTAAGCTTATACTTTGAGAGTCTTTTACGAAAGACAAATCAACCAATTCTTTGATTTTTAGTCCAATTAATAACGTATTCAGCTGCGTAGACCATTTCTGATAAATCAGCTCTTGAGCGACAGTAACAGTAGGTTTTAAGTACTAGAATCCTTTAAAGAACTTTATAAAAAGAAATAATGGTTAGCTTATACTATGTTTTAGCTTTATTTTTCTAAATCTAATTTGAGTTTATTGAGTCGAGTTTTTTTTTGGTATTTGAATATTATATTACAAAATAAGGTCGGCTTGCTCTTTAAAAACTAAAAAAAATAACTACTTACTTACCATTAGTTTTACACTTATCACCTTTTATCATTCACTTTCAATAAAAGTATCTAAAACAAGAAAAAAAAAAAAAAAAAAAAAAAAAACAAAGAATTGACGAACATTGCATACTAGCAAAAACGTAACGTAAGTAGTCCCACCCACAAGGAACTCGAAACCAGCGACCTCAGCAACCCTATAAAGCGAAAGCAAACCCACCACACTTACCAATAAGAAACTGATATATTAACGTAGATTTACACCCTAACCCGCCAGTTTATGAATGGCCCTGGGACTATTTTTTCCAAAACAAGAAACATAATATTGCACAAGCAACATTAAATACTTATATATTTATTTTAATTTCCTAGTCGTAGATAAGCTATATTAATTAACGTGCTTAATTTGCTTATTAATACATATCTTGACATTATCTATTCTACTCTCTTTACAGAGAAATAAAGAAATAAATACAATCGCAATTCTTTTCTTTACGAAAAAGGCCAAGCACCAAAGAATAAAAGGACCACGAAAAAACAAAAAAAAGAAATTAAAAAAAAGAAAAAGAAAGATAAAATAATTCCTTTAAAAGGATAACTAAAAATAAGAAATGGTAAAGAAGCCAGTACAAAAATTAGGAGCCAACTACTTTGATTAAGCCACTTTTCTTCTTTATATTTCAATCTTTCCCTTTTTTCATTCTATAATTCCTTATCAGAAATAAGTCAACTTTTCTTTCTCTACATTTTTTTTTTAAAAAAAAAAAAATAGATTTCTAAAATAATCATCTATAAGTATAAATAACTAAAAAGTATATTTCTACTTTTAAATTTTCCCTCTTCAATCTTTTTTCAAAATTCATACATTTCCACAAATTTCATAATCACCTTTTCAATCAAGTCTTTTTTTTTTTTTTTTATTTTTTTTTTATTTATATAACATACAAAATATCTATAAATAACAATATATTATTATCCATAATTTTAATATAAATATTATTATAATTATATCATATTTAAAAAAAACAAAAAAAATATATACATTCTATATTTTTTATTTTTTATTTTTCCTTTAAAAAAAAAATATACCAAACCCAGCAAAAAACACCCAAATAAACTCTAACAAAAAACAACCAAAACAACCGAAAAACAACACCCCACCTCATCCCCCAACGAAAAACAAAACCCAAACACAAAAAACTATAAAAACACCCAACCACCACCACACCCCACCCCCCCCCCACCCCCCCCACCCAACACCTAAAAAACGCAAAAACACAACCCACAACCAACAAACCAAAACACCCCCAAAACAAAATCCCAAACCAAATAACATCCAAACATCAAACCAAAAACCAAAAACACAAAACCAAAAAATCTAACCATTTTGAATATCCAAGAAAATTTTTTAAAAAAACCCTTATAACTTCGAACCTACACTTACCAAAAGAACGCACAAATATAAAAAAACCCTCCCAACTCCCAAAAAATGAAAATCAACCAACCACATAAAAAAAACCCTTCAACCCCCAAAATCACTCAAACCAAAACTTAAAACCCCCTACTGCCCTCCCCACCCCTCCAACCCCCTCCCCTACAAACACCCCTACCCACCAACCCCCTCCAAACCCTTCCAACACCCCCCCACCCTCCCCACCCACCCCTCCCTCCTCCCTAATCACCCCCCCCTACTTCAATAACAAAAACTCCAAAAACAAAAAACCAAACCAAAAAAAAAAAACCACTAAACTACACCCCCCCAAAAACAACAAACTAACTCCCCACCCCGACTCCCAACACTCCCAACAACCCCCCCCACCCCTAAAAAAAAAACAAAACGTCACAACCCATCACCCCATCAACCAAACCAAAATCCAACCCCCCATACAACCCCCAACAACCCCCCCCCACCCCAACCACACCCCCACCACATCAAATAAAAAACAACTCCATCACAATCCCAACCCAACTACCCCCATCCAACTCAAACCCACCCCCCCCCACAAACCAACCCCAAACCCCCACCGCCCTCCAACCACCCAAAACACCAACACATGTCAAAAAAAAAAAAAAAAATAAAAACTAAAAACAATTAAAAAAAACCTAAAAAAAATCAAAAAACAAAAAGTAAAACCAAAAGATCAAATATACAACAAAAACAAAAACTAACACAATAATAAATAATTATAAATAAAAACAAACAAATAAAAAAAATAAAATATAACATAAAAAAAAAAATAATATAAAAAACAAAATGTAAACCCAACACTCCATGCCACTTACCCTCAGACAAACTCTTCTCCCACGACGTCTTCTAAAAAGACAATCTACTGACTAGCAACCTATCTTAAACAAGCATTCCTACTCACATATTACCACCAACCCTCTTGGGATACTCTCTAGCGGATGCTTTTATTTTTTTCGTTTTGATTTTGTTTATTCTTTATTTTTTATAATTTTATTTTTTTTTTTTTTTCTTTTGTCGTTTTTCTTTGACTTTCATATGTTTTTCCCTTTTTTTATTTTAGCTTCTTTATCTTTTTCAGTTTCCAATTGACTTTTTATTATTTTAGAATTTTATCAGCTTATTAAATCGGTACCATTTACAATTTCCCTTTTTATCTATTATCTTTTTTATTTTTTTTTTCTCTTATTTTTCCCAATTTTATATTTTATATTTTTTTATTTTTCCTTTTTATTTTTTTTTTATTTTTATTTTTTTTGTTTATTTTATTTTTTTATTTTTTTTTATTATTTTTTTTATTTTTAGCTTCCTACACGTTTGCAAATTAGTTTATGTATATACGATGTTCAAAAGCATATTTCATTCTTTCTTGGTTTCTCATTTCTGGTCTTGTCTATGTATATTCATCATTATTTTTCGCCTGGTTTTTTTGTCTTTTTTTTTTTATACTTTTGTGTGGTTTGGCTGTTTGTGCGCCGTGGAGTATATGGATTTCTACTCTCGTTCTTAGGATTCCTTATTCTGTATTTTTCTGGTTTTGGGTGGTTCTATTGTTTGTTTCCATGTGTTTCTTGTTTATTTTTCCCTTTTTTCATATTTCGGATCTTTTCGTATTCTTCTTTTTCTTTTGCATTGTTGTTTGTGATGTTCTTAGATACATAGCGTTTGTTTTTGTGGATATGTTTGTTCTTATTAAGAACTAGTGGGTTGTGTTAAACAAAATTAATTTAATTTTTGTGTTAAGTTTTTAAAAGTTGGGTATTGGTTTGTATGGATATGTATGTATAGTAGTCCTTCCGGGTGTGTCCAAAGTATTTTTTTAAATAAAGTATGAGGTTAAGGACAAATAAAAAGTAAAATAATAAATAGTTATGTTTTTTAGTATTTTTATTTTATTAAATTAGTTGGTTAATAAATGTATTTTTGTGATGAAAGTTTAAAGTAGTTTTGTTTTTATTGTATTAGAGAGTGTGTGAGTTATGTTTTTGGTTTGTTAGTTTAAGATTAGGGAAATTTAGATAATTGTGTGTAAGTTTTTGTTTGTATTTTATTGTAAGGTTTTTTGTGGTTGGGGTATTTAGTATTGGTATTTTTATATGTGTGTTTATGTTTGTATGTGTGTGTATTTGTGTAAGTTTGTGTATGTGATTTTTTGTGTTGTTGTTGTTGTGTAGTTAGTTGTAATGGGTTAATTTCTTTTTTTGGTTTTGAGTTTGAGGAATCTTTGTTTTTGTATTTTGGTTGTATGTAATGTTTTTTTGATTTAGTTATTTGTGATTTATGTGTTTTAGTGTTATTTGTGTATGAGGTGAGTGTGTGTTGGGGGGGTGGGGGGTGTTGTGGTTTTGTGGGATTTGTGTGTGTGGGTTAGGGCGGTGTGTTGGGGGGATTAGTTTTTAGATGTTGTGGGGGTTTTTTTTTAATTTGGTGGTTTTTTTTTGAGTTGATTGGGGTTTGTGTTGATAGAGTGTGTAGGTGTTTTGTTAATTAATGATTATTATATAATTTGTTAAGATGATTTAAATTAAAGTTATTGTTTGGTTTGAGATTGTGAATCTAAGTTGTGATTTATGAGATTAGATGAATATATTATTTGTGTTTAAAGTGTGAAGAATTAAAAAAAATATGAATCATTATGTTTTTTTTTTGTTGTTTTTTGGTTTGATCTTAAATAGATTTTATAAATATTCATCATATATAAAAACCGTCTAATGGAAAGAGAATATAAATTGATGAATGATAGATTGAGATTGTTTTTATGTGGTGTTGTTTTAGATGGGTGTTATATTGATTAGTAGTTTTAAATTGAGTAAAGTGTTTATTAGTTAAAATAATTTAATTGGATTTTTATATAAATGGTTATTTTAAGTGATTATTTGGTTTATTTTATAGAGATGTGTGAGTGTTGTTATTTATTATGATTTTTATATAATTTGTTTTGGGTTTATTTAAAATTAATAGATTTTAGATTTGATTTGTGTATCATAGTTGGGTTTTTTTGTTTTTGAGTGTTATATATTAAAATGTTGGTTAATTGTGAATAAAGTCAATTAATATATAAAATATAATATATATTTATATATATATA
>BQNB010004948.1:78385-83385 GCA_026074375.1 Tanacetum coccineum | reverse complement strand
CCGCCACCGGGGTGTCGGGTTGGCTGCGGGACAGCCGGGTATAGCCGGGTTGGGTGTTGGGTTGGCTGCGAGACAGCCGGGGACCACCGGGGGAGGGATGTCGGGTTTGGGACAGCGGGTTTAGGGTGTGTTTGGTTTAGACAGAAACGCCAAGGGGTGTGTTTGGTTTGGTAAAAGCACCATATGGATGCGTTTGGTTGGGTAGAATTACATAAAGGAGTGACGTTTGGGTTTGTGGGTTAACAACCCGACGAGGGTGTGATCGGGTTGGCTGTCCAAACAGCCGGGACTGCCGAGGGTTTTTTTGGTTTGATAATCAGACACAAAGGGATGCGTTTTGTTTCGACACAATAAAATATCGTAATTGTTTTCATTTTTTGATCATTTTAAAGTATATGTGATGAAAATATAATGAAAAACTTGGACGGTCTATATATAAATATGTATTATTATTATAAAAAGGGATTGATATTAAGCTATAAGCCATGAGGAGACACATTTTAGTTAAGTTTTTGAGTTGAAAAACGGGACTTTGGGGCGTTTTTTTATAACGGATAATGTGAGAGAAAACGGAAACATGGGATTCGGAATGCGAACTTTGATAAGTCAGGACTTTGGTTTACAAGTATTACAAATTATTTTTTGAGGACGTTTTGATATAAAACGGACTTTTAATCCCAATAACGTGAAACTGGAACGAATACGTATATATTAATCGTAGTGAAAAATAGGTTATTTTTAATATATATATTAAAAATGGCAGATTTATTAATTAAAGGATTTGAGCACTTTGAATCCGTTTTCGTTCTACGGCGAAGAACGGGAAAGTTGTTCGTATGACGTTTTTTACTTTGCCGCGAGGATTGTCTGTTTTAAAATTAAGACATTTAGAGGGTCAAAATCTAAAGGTCGGTTGTCTATCTATTTCAATTATTTATATTTAAGACATTGTTCGATCTAAAAACGATGAGTCTAAAAATGTAATTTCGGTAAATATTCGCATAAGCTATGATTAGAAGGAAAATAGTATTATATTAATATAATTACTTAATGGTTTAGGTTTATAGACGGCGCTAGTGGATTCTAATCACCATGTTATATGTATGGATACATGTATTTAAATTTGTATGATTTCGGTGTTACGATGTACCGCATCGTTGATCCGTATTTTAATATGGGTATTATTATAGAGCGACATTTTTATAGGTCGTGGCCGAGTTCAATTTGCAGATTTAGGTTGTGTTTATATTTTGGATTTGTGGCTTCTGTGGTAGCTTGTGCATAGGTGTGTGGGTGTGCACCCTGGGGGGTCAGTTGTCTCTTACATACCAACTATATATTTTGGGTGGAGATACATGCTTGTGCAATATCTGTTTGCAAACTAAATTACATGGTCGATTTACATTCGTGTTTACATGAATGTTACAAACTCATTTACATGGTTATTACATGTTCTGTTTCTACATACTCATTTATATATCTCGCCGTGGAAGATTACATACTTGTTTAAATTTCGTGAATGTAAAATCATCTTATATATTTTATGATTACGGATTAGAATTAGGTGATGAACTGTAATTCACTTGGAGGGCTGAGCGTGAAAGTTATGAAATAGATCTATTCGGGATTGACAATCCCGCTTCGGCGTGACTAGCTATCATCGGCAAACGAACGTTTATAGGCTTGTCGGCTTTAAGGTGGAATATACATATTATGTTGCCTTGAATAAGGTGGAAAGCCATAGGGTGCCTTGAATAAGGTAGAAAGCCATAGGGTGCCTTGAATAAGGTGGAAATACAATTATGGTGCCTTGAATAAGGTGGAAAGCCATAGGGTGCCTTGAATAAGGTGGAAATACAATTATGGTGCCTTGAATAAGGTGGAAAGCCATAGGGTGCCTTGAATAAGGTGGAGCTAATTACAATCAAGTGACTTTATTAAAGTGCATACATACAAGTTCGTCGGAGTTTCATGAACTTAGAGTAATTGTAATCATGGTCTTTCTACACCATAAATGTTTGAGTTGCCTTAAATAATGATCGGCTATACATACTTGAAATGATTTTGGTGACATTAAAATGGTCATGCATTCTTTACTTAATCTAACCATTTGGGTTAAGATTGATTACTTTGGTGTCATTACAAATGTGTCGTGCAATTCTTTATAACATCTTTTGGATTTTTACATGGTATCTGTGATGATACAGTGGACAAATACATTCATTTGAATCATACATTTATATTTAAACTAATCTATGAACTCACCAACTTTAATGTTGACACTTTTAAGCATGTTTTTCTCAGGTGAATTAGATGCTTGGATTATTTGATGTGCATTGGAGTCTTTACATTCAAGTTTTTCATAGTGATGCAATTATGGGACAACTCTTATTTTGATTTTTAGAAATCAACGAGATTGTTTTACAAACGACACATTTAGAGGTCGTTCTCTTGTATCTAGCGCTGTGTATTATGAAGTAGCACCCCATGTGGTATTCCGCTGCGTTATCATATATTTTTGGGGGTGTTACAGCTTATTTACGTTAAGTTAACATATAAATCAGTGTTATCCAAATTTCCAAGCACTACAAAGTACAAACTAATTTTTTGCTTTAAGAAAAAGGAGATAGGTTAATAAGTATTTAAGTAAGCAAGCTAAAACTGTAAAACAACACTCAAATGATTTGGAGCATAAGTTATAAACCAAATATTTGTCCATGTCTAGATATTTCCAACTAAGCATGTGTAGAATCATTTTTGTAACTTATATGCTTATTATGTGTTGTAAGCAGGCGACTTGGATGACATTGGTAGGTCTAGGCAACCATAAGTGAGAAGAAAGGCTATGCTCAAGCTCGATTTTGTCAAACATGCCACTTAGTGGAGTTCAAGAAGCTGAAGTCTACTCAATCTCCATAGCCTTGAGCCGGTCGATCCAACCAGTTACATCTGCATATTTATGTAGTTTTGGTTTTGGTTAAGGTTCTAATATGTTACACGTATGTACAACACTAAGTAATAAGATATTTTTTTGACCGTTGATATTTGGTTTTTGATTTAAATATAATAATAGTATATATATAATAAAATATATATTCTAAAATAATACCAAATAGTTATAGTATAGAGAGTTTCCCGTTTAATATAAAATTGCTTGAGGACAAACAATAGTATATATCCCGAGTGTCGTATCCCGACGAGAAGTGAATTTGAAATTCACGGAAGTATTTTGTTTGATGCTTGAATATCAAGTACTTTTGTTTTTGATTTCTAATTCTAAAAACGCAAAGGGAAGCAAGAAAAAGCAAGTAAACAATTAAGGCAACTAAGGATTATAGCTAAAAACGTTAACGGGAATTCTAAAACGCGACTTAAAACCTAAGCTATCAAATTTTAATCCTAAAAGTGCAAATTTAATTTCTAAAAGTTCTAAATGACTAAAAATAATTTTCAGAAAAGGAATTATATTTTTTGATTTTTATTTTATTTATTATGAATTAAAAACTATTTTAATCTAGAAAATTAATTAAAAATACTAAACTAATTTATAAAAATCTGGAAAAATGATGAAAAATACTTAAGACTGATTAGAATCTATTAAAAATAAAAAGTAGAAAAGTGGCTTAAAGAATAAGCAGTTAATAAGCAAATAAGCACGTATAAGCTAAACTAGAAAATAACTATAAGTATTAAATGTTGCAATATATGTTTGAAAAAGTCCCAAGGGCATGGCGGTAAGTGTGTGCTAAGGGTGAGGTCGCAGGTTCGAGTCCTGGACCTTACCTTTTTGCTACAATGTCTTTTTTTTATTTTCTTTTTGAAACTTAGAAAGAACTAATTGAAATAAGCTATTTTTATTAAAGGCGCTTTTTGTAAAACTCACTAATAAGATAGAATAAGCTAACTTAAAAGCTGACAGAATGACTAGATACTTAAAATGGACTAAAAGCAAAACTGTTTATATTTTTTTTAAAGACTCAATAAGCTAGTATAAAGCAAATAAGGTGAAAAAACAAACTTATTGGACCTAATAAGCAAATGTGAAAAGATTTAGACCAACAAAATGAGCTTAAAAGCTCTAAAATGCTGAAAGCATATACTGACCAAAACAAGCAGTTTAAAAAGAAAATCAACTAACTTTGAGCTCAAATTAAGGCTGAATAAGCACTTGAAATAAGTTGTAGACCAAAAACAGATTAAGTTAAGCTTCCAAATAACTCATAAAAACAAGATTTAAGAAAATTAGATTAGAAATAAGCTAGGAAAAAGGACTTGAAATAGGACAGTTTAACTAAACTAATTTTTTTTGGATTTTTGAAGTTTGAAAAGTGGCTATATGCAGCCCTAAAATTAAGCTAGTAAAAGCTAATTCAAAGACTCAAAAGCTAAAAACAGATCAAGCTTGATGTGCAAAGAGCTTATATTCTCAAAATCAGACCTTAAAACAAAGTTATTCTAATCTAAATTTGCTGATAAAAACTGACTTTTTAAAACTTTGAAAATCTACTTGAAAACTATGACAGATTACCTACAAGACAATTGCACACTCATTCTAACTCATTTCTACTGCATTATGACTCAAAACAAGCATAAAAACAACACCTAAAAGCTACTAATCAAGATCTAAGTCAATCAAGCTTAATATTTCACAAAGTTGCCACAGATTCAAACCTTGGTTACAATAAACCTTAAACTAGATATTAAGACTTTAAAAACTTAAGGAAACTAATTAATAGACCAAGCTTTAGCTGATTAAAGCTGATTCAAAAGCCAAAATGGCTTAAGCAGCACTAACAAGAGTTAGTGCTGCTTGAGCCAAACACCCCCTTAATTTTTGGTTTTGCATTTTTATACTATAAAAGAGTGAAATAAGCTAAAACAGATATTGAACTAAGCAAATAAATGACAAATAAGCACAATCCAACAGATAATAAGCAATGATAAGAAAATCTATAAGCTAAACATTAATAAGCTAATTTTTTTTGATTTTTTAACAGTTT
>BQNB010004948.1:24787-78256 GCA_026074375.1 Tanacetum coccineum | reverse complement strand
GCGGGCAAAGAGGGGTTGATTTCTGAATTATAGAATAAGATGTCTTTGTCACGTTTCCTTTTTCGGCTAATTCAAGTGTCGATGCTGTATTTCAAGTTTCGCCCTTTTCAACTCCGCTGCTTCCTTACGCGCCGTCTCCTGGATATCTTTTATTCCCTTTGAGTTAGTGACCTAAAACTAGAAAGTTAGGATAACTAACACATGACTTATAGTAATGCAAAGAAAATTAGTTTTGACAATAATGTATATAAAACAGTAAAGAACACAAAACTAATTTTCAACGTTTAACTCTTTATGTTTATTAAGAATTATACCTCATTGTATGCGGAACTACAATGGGGATTGAATGCCAATGTGTGTATAATCTCCTCGCTAACAACTTTGCATAAACCTAAAGTGTTATGCAAAGTTGACTACTATGCTAACCAACTGAGCTTGCTCAAGGACTTAGTAGTTTTTAGAGGAGTAGGTATTTGTAAAAGATATTACTTTAAATGCACAAACTTAACTACCCTGTAGAATTCTAGTAATCTTCTTATCAAACCAAGAACAAGAGTGAGATGTGGGTTGTGATGTTAGAGATAGAATGAATGGAAAATGGATGAAGTGTATTATGATGAAATGTTACAAATGGAACAACCAACCCTCTCCAAGGCTAGGAGAGGGGCTTATATAGGTCCTATAGGCCGGCCCATGGGTTATGATGGGCTTCCCATGGGTCTTGGGCCGGACTAGATTACTAATCTAATCATTACATAAACTACGAGCTAAGACTGTTACAACTTGGAAGTGACCGACACTTTTTGTGTTTCCAACAAATACTACCATGAATCCCAGTCGTCACAAAACAGTATTTACAAGGATAAGGACTTAACAACCGTGTACTCAAATAATTAACTTGGGTTAAAACAATAATGTACTAAAAGCGAGTACATACAAGGTAGGCTAAGGCGATTTGGGTGTAACGATTGGTTTAAGGGTGACAAAATTCAACTACTACATACTTCCAGAATAGTCTATTCAGGAATTCCTAGAAATTCCCTTTAGGTCGTTCTGTAATACATAAATAGAAGAAAATGAAAAGTATAGGCTCAGAAGGGTATACTAGGGGTATCCTACACTAAAAATAAGTGCATGGCAAGGGTGTGGGATAGTTATATGATCGGTGTGACCATCATAACAATTACAGGTTTAAAACATGGGTTAATCCTAATGCCTCTTATCAAGCAAATCTTAATACTTACTATGCGGTCTCGGGATGCATCACAATAACAAGTTCTAGAATTTAATATGCTACCGGTACACTCTCATAATCCTAAAGTAACCGATACCAATGTTCCAGAAAAGGCGACAAAACCACGCATACACATCCGTAACGACGGAATAGACATACATGATTGCTCACTCCTTAACTCAAACAAGCTAAAGGTAAAATATCTAAGGGCAAACCTCACATTGTGGGGGTGGAATTTGAGGGTTTTTGTGCTAGTAATATAAATTCCTATCCATGAGACGCTATTAATACTTGGTTTTCGTCGGTATGTGTCATAAAAAATTTAAAATTTAGGTAAAAATCACCTCTTATGTTATGTTTTGATATATTACCCATCATTTTAAGGACAAAGCAAATAACAAATAAAAAAATAGTTTCTAAGGCTTATTTTCCCCTTACACTTAAGTTAAACATTGTCCCCAATGTTCTATATAAGTACTCGTTGAAACGAATAAAGGAAAAAGAAAACAAGGAAAAGAAACTAGTACTCCCCTGGTTTGCTCAATAATGGAGATGAAACATGCGATAACTGGTTAAATCGTCCTCCAAGAATCATCCAATAAACATCCTAAGAACTTCCAAGTTTCTTCTCAACAAATATAACCTGTAATCAAAGACAAAGACAACTACACCAAGCATAAAATGTGCGATAAACATATATACAATATTAATTTAGGGTTGACTCGATAAAGCAGTAAAGATAGGATGAGAGAATTGTTAAACTCATTAGGTTTTTGCATGTTTATAACAGAAGTATACATATATTAAATGTTATGCAAGTTTTATTTTCAAAAATAATTAAAAACTTTAAGTTTTCTGGACCTGGGCGTTTGACGTCGTCAGGGTTTATGTGACCCGTTACAGGTGTCGTGGTGACGGCGTCGCGTGTAAATCGTGACGCCGTCTCCACGTTTTGTGAAAACAAAATTTTTGTTTTTAATGAAAAATTTCCTGCACTTGATTCCATAAGTTAATTCCTGTACAAATAGCTGCATAAAAACCTGAGATTTAACAATTCAATCATTTGACGCGAATTAATCTAAACAATTCATTTAACATGTTTGAATTTGACTCAAAAGCCGGATAAATTCCCCTACACTTATTGTTTGCAAAATACCTTTGATAGAAATTAAGACGAGGTTAAAGACAATACAAAGCATGATTACAAGATAGTCCAAACATAGTAAAACAAATGATAAAGAATTAAAACACACATGACACTCCTAATTTGCGGGAAAAGTAAATTGGGTTGCCTCCCAAGAAGTGCTTTTCTTTATTTACAAGTCTTGTAGCTAGACTCGAAGTCACACATTCTTACGTGACTTCTCCTTCATCGTCCATTTCTCTTTCTACTTTAACGGGGGCGGGTTGTTTATTTTTAAAGTTATTGCTCCTCCATTGGTTGAACTTCATTTCCTTCTCAAGGTGGAGTTTTATTCTTTCTTTCCATTCTAGCACTAGCCTATTTACAGTCATGATAGGGGCTATAGGCTCTATGTCGTTCTTAACTCCTTTGTCGGTAATACAGGAGGAATCGAATATCCTATGGAAACTTACCTTACTTTTTCCTGACCTTAGAGTTATGGTGCCTGTATCAAACTTAATTGTGGCCTTTGCTGTTGTTAGGAATGGTGTTCATAAGATGAAGGGCCTCTTTTCATTTTCTTTGATATCCAAAATCACTAAGTCTACGGGGAATACATGTTCAGCGACCTCTACTAACACATCCTCAGTAATTCCTAAGGGGTAAATGTATGAGTGGCTAGCTAGTGATAGTCTAATGTCTGTCTTAGCAGGCATTTCATCGGTAAGTCTCATGTAGGTGGAGTAGGGCATAACGTTCACATTAGACCCTTAATTGATGAGGGCGTTCACGTGCTTAAGGTCCCCTATGCTGCAAGGTATTTTGAAATTCCCTTCGATGTCTTCCTTCTTTGTTATCTTTTTCTTGAGGATCGCGTCATAAACAGGTCCCCCAGGTAATACTTTATATGCCTTCCCCTTTTTCTTTCTAACTCGGGTTCATGACATAGAGTTATTGAATCTATTGTTTTTTACTAGTCCCTTGATTGGCTTTTCATTGATCTTATGCTTCAAGTAATACGCGAAAGGCTAATACCCGGATGCTTCTACTGCTTCGTCATTCTCAGGTGTTTTGATTGACTCATTTCCGGCCTCGTTCTCAGCTCCATTTATTGCCTCGGCCTCCTTTACTGGCGTTTCTGTTTTGGTAGGCATTTTAGTGTTGTCGAGTGTCTCGTCCATCATATTATTCTCTTCTTCTTCATTTCTTGCAAGGGAGATAGAGTTTACATTCTTGGTGACGGGGAATTTGGCTTCTTCCCTTATTAATACTTTCTCAGGGGTTCTGCTGGTTGTGAGTTCCTTTAGAAGCCCGAACATTTCAGTCATTCTACCATTTATTTCCTCGCGTTGCTTGAAGATGGTGTTCTCAAATATTTCCATTCTTTTGGTGTGCGCAACCATGTAATCCCTTACTCGAGCCTCAAAAGTAGTTCCTAATGCTTGTGGTTGAGGAGCCGGACATGTGTAGAATTATGTAATCTTATGATCAAACCAAGAACAAGAGTGAGATGTGGGTTGTGATGTTAGAGATAGAATGGATGGAAAATGGATGAAGTGTATTATGATGAAATGTAACAAATGGAACAACCAACCCTCTCCAAGGCTAGGAGAGGGGCTTATATAGGTCCTATAGGCCGGCCCATGGGTTATGATGGGCTTCCCATGGGTCTTGGGCCAGACTAGATTACTAATCTAATCATTACATAAACTACGAGCTAAGACTGTTACAACTTGGAAGTGACCGACACTTTTTGTGTTTCCAACAATCTCCCCCTAAGGGAGGTCACTCCAATTTACAAAACTTTAAACCTAGCATACTATGCTTCATCTTTAGTCTTTAGCTCGTACTCTTGACTTTCTCTTGAGAATATGTTGTAGTGATCATTGACTTCTGGATTGAGCTTGTTCCTTGAACTTGTATTTGACATTGTGATCTTGAGCATCTTGAGATCATCAACCAAGCACAATCTCTTCGCCATCTTGTAACTTTGCCATCTTGTGGACTTGCGACTTCTGGACCGACATGCTCATACCTTTCTTGATTTGTTGATTTGGAAAGCTTTAATGTTGCATCTTTCTTGAAATTCTTTAACTTTAACACTTCGTCACTTCGAGAAAGACGTTCGGTATCAGAGTGACGGAAACTTCTTTGAACTTCTTTGACTTTAATACTTCGTCACTTCAAGAAAGACGTACGGTATCAGAGTAGCGGAAGTCTTGAAACATGTACTTGAGCTTTCATGATGTCTTTATGTTTGTCGGTCGGGTATGAGCATGTGGCTATGGATCTTGTGAGCCAGCTGGAATCAGGAACCTCCACCACCATCTTTAAATAGCCTGCATAAAACAGTTAGCAATAAAGCGGGGGGACGAATATGGCTTTGTCATTCGCCCAGGTTTGGTTGGAGTAACCTTCAAATCCGTGAGGATCGACCTGTGATCAGATAGATTCAATTTAAGAAGAATCTTCTTGACAGGATTTCCAGCTGTAGTATTGAATCTTTCTAACACATAAGTATTAGATTCATCGTACTCAGCATGTTCTCATTATCGGAACGTCTCAAAGCAGACAGCACGATAAGAGTGAACCAGTGAGTTACTATCTCACCGATTGATATAGAAAATTGATTTGAAAATCAATCGGTGTATCACTTACAAAATTGTTTTTGTGACACACCGAGAGTGTTAATCATTTCAAAAATTCATTAACAACCGTTGATCCATTTCCTGGAACAAGTTTGATTCTTATAGAATCGCACCATCGTTTCTTTCCAGTTGTCACAAGTTTGATTCATAAAGAATCGCACAAGTTACCTACCATGAGCTTGTTTGATGTTGGCTCAAGCAGGATTTCCATCTTCATTGTGAATGAATTCACTCTGATGTTCTGGCAAAATCACAAGGATAATGCGAAGGACTCTTAAAATGTATCTTGTAATTCACATTGTGTGACTTAGCAAGAATAATGAGATTATAGGATATCTCTTTTGGCTCTAGACTCAATAGTACATTTTTAATTTTAGTGATCGAGCTGAGCTGAGTGCACCTTTTTCAATACCAACTAACTCGGATTGAGACAGTCAATAGAAATGAGTTGTATCTCCATGAGTTTTGAACAAAGTCTTTCGACTTGGAGTGGCTGGGAGGGTTTATGCATACGTCACTAGGGTCCCAGTGACTGTCCTTCAATGTCAGACAAACACCAAAGTGTTTTCAGACAGCATATGTATTGACCCGGATTTCGCCTAAGTTAAGGAGGCCTCTTGCCTTTTCACTCCTTTACTCCTTACATTTCTTTTTTCATATTCTCCGACCCTTCATGCTTACGAGACTTCATAACTAACACGTTGTTTTGGGTTTGCTCCAGTGTTAGCGCCATCCTTAGTCGGCATTATTCCATTTTTTCTCCACTTGTTCTCCTCCTTTTATCAAACCTAAGACTTCTATCACTAACTAGTTATATCCCTGGTAGATCCCATCCGATTCGGCTGGGATCCTGGAATTAGAATACTATGCCTAACCACCTTATCTTCTTCCATAAATTTAAAACATGGGCCGGTCTTTTAGGGAGTCATCATAATCCTTCCAAAACATTGAAAATTTCAATCATAGGTAATTTATTTTTTGATATAAATACCAGCACACAGGGAGTCAGAAGCGGGATGTGTACACTGCGTTGTATATGGAGAGGAGGTGGATTTAGAGTATATGAGCGTGGCTCGCGGACGCGGAGGGGAGGGGTAGGTGAACTCTCGCGGCTCGCGATAGACAGGGCCAGAAGGTGCCATCTGTCGAGATCTGAGTGACTGATATAGTTGGAGATCTGGGGTGTTATATGGGGGGGTGTTAGAGGAGGGTTGTAGGGACACTGCTGGGGTGGGATTGTTGGGATTTATCAAGGCTGATCAGTCAAGTGTGAGTGCATGTGCGAATCCCTTTTTATATGATCACTTCTTTCAATACAAGTTAGATTCCAGTTAACGTAATCAACATTTTCTCTCTCCTTATCCTAAATGTTAATCCCTTAAGATTTAGATATCAATTGATTAAACACGGGACAAATGTTACTTTTATCCTATAAGGAACATTTTTAGGCTCCCCCTCATATTATAGGGGGGGTAATAGGAGACATTAGGGTGGGTTTGTTGAGTGACAGATGGGAAGCATTGAAGAGGATTTGATTTTACAATAATTTCTTGGATAATTTAGACCGGAGCACTCCGATATCACCAGTGAAGCTACACATTAGAGCGAGAGAGAGAGCACAGATTATTGGGTGTAGCGAGGTTTGACCAGAATGATGAGGTAACATGCATATTGATAGGGAATCATATGGGTTCTTTTAAAATGCGTTAGCGTTGAGGTCTCCTTCGTACAAGCTCCCACCAACGAACTTTCTAAGAGCAGCGGCTCATTAGGGAAACCTTCGATAGTCTTTCAAGAAGGTTTCCAAGGCTATCTTTTCTCTGTCCAAGCACTCTCAGTGATGGCTTGTAAACGTGCTTGCCAAGTTTACGAATGTCGGTGCTTCAAACTTTGAGTATAAACACATTCAAGATACAGATGTAACGTGAGCTTGTTGGGTTGGGGCGTGGTCGGTGTTGCTGTTAGTCTTATCTTCCCCCTAAACAGCAATCCTTTCTGAGTAGATTCAGCCAACTTCTTGCAAGCCGCATCAACACAATTACGGTAGGAGAGATATGTCGAGGGACTTACACGAGCGCATAACTGGCTTCTCGAGCATCAGAGAACAGGACACCACAGAGAGATACTACGCGAGCTCTCTACATCTCAAGATGCTACTCCCACCACTAATCAGTACCACCCGCGCTTAGGGTTGTCAACCCCAGCATACATGCCGAGCGGTACAGGCCTCTACTAAGTCTCGCCCAACCGTCAGGCGGATAGTGCGAACATAATATGTAGTCTGCTCCGCGTACTCTGCGTCATCACAAAGCACCATGTGATCACGCCGCACATGGCTCTCGATATTGTCGTTCCTCTGCACTCTGGCATTCTACTCTACTTTACTCTCGCGCTACACTACGAGCACTCTAATTATCTTACCGCGGATGAAGTTTTACCACGCGATTGTGAATTTTGTGTTAAACGTTTAAATCGAAGTCACTTAAGGGACGATGGGCGTTGAGGCAGTAATAAGGTCTTTCGTTTTGATGCTAGATGTTCAGTATTTACACCTTTCATTAAATATTTCTACTCTTTTAAGAATAAGCTTTGGGATTGACCGATTTGATTAAAATCTTAGAGTTGAATGCAATTAAGAAATTTTTGCATAGGGGGGGACGGAGGGGTTGTTTTAGATTTGTAAGGACTTTGTTGGATCGCAGTGACAACGGTGTGGGTTTACGAAAGTTGTGGTGAGATGAAAGAGGTTGATTTATGGATGTTGATAAAGTGAATATAGGGTGTAATTGGGAGGAGGGTGTGTGGTTTGTTGTGGATAAAGAATGGTGATTTATATAGTTTGTGATTAAGGTTGATTGAATATTTTATATTGATAGTTAAGATTTGGGTTGGAATTTATAGTGAATTGTTATTATTATAATGAAAAATGGAGGGGTGTGAATATAGATTTTGATTATATGTTGTAATTTATTGAGTTGAGGGGTTTGGGTTTTTGTTGTTTTGAGGTTTGAGTGAAAGTTTATTGGGATGATGTTTTTATTTAGTGTTTGTTTTTAATTGATTAATTTGGGAGGATGTATTAAGGTGGGGATTGTGGTGAGAGTTGGGGTTTTTTAAGTTGATATTTGATATATGGACTTTATTGAATTTTTTTGGTGTATTTTATGAGTTTGATATTGTTTGTTGTGTTCGTTTAGAAAAGGATTTTTTTTTATGGATGGTGTATTTTAGGGTTAAGGTGTGGAATGTATGTGTGTGGGTTTTTTGGGGTTTTTGTGGGTGTATTTGAGTGATAAAAATAAATTTTTAATGGTTAGAGGTTATTGTGGAAGTGGGTGAGGATATGTCGTGAAATATTAGGGTGGTGAATTACTGAAAAAATAACTGTATTCATTATGAAGACAACTTTTTACCAATAAAAATAAGATTTCTCTTATTTTAACACATAAATGCACTGAAACGTACACTTATGGAAATATAGGAAGCACGGGTTTGTGTTGTAAAGTAAAACACAACCTTTGCATGGTCATAAAGTAGACAATGCCCCGAGAATAAATACCCGTTGAGAAGGTCCAGTTTTCTTTTGTTAAATACTTGCCTTAAATGATACCAGTTTGCTATCTGAAATAATACAAGCCATATGGGCATGTTTTGGAAAACATTAAAACTTCTGCTCGAACTTCATTTACAGGCTCGTATCATTGTTGAATGATATTTCTAAGACCGTAAATGTTATCGATTTTCAGAAGACACGCCTTTTGAAAACTTCTTTTTGTATATATATTTTTTTTAATTTTGTATTTTGTTTTTGAAAAAAATATATAAAAAGAAAATATTTTTGGTTTTTCTGAGTTATATTATATACATATAATACAAAGGATATTCGAATAGGTACCACTACTATTCGTCAACGTCGTCAGCCAACTTTTTCAGAGTCTCCAGCTTAAAACTTCGCATACCCAGCTTGTTGATTAGAAATTCAATTCTTTCTCGGCCAAGACATTATGAAGATGTCCGACAATGATACTGCCGTATTGACAATGTAAAGTTTCGATCACCCATTTTCAACATGCTCCTTGATGAAGTGAAATCTGATGTCTAATGCATTGGTTCTGAAAGGTGAACGTTGTTGCAGCAGCATAAGGCAATAGCGCTTTTTGGTATCACAGTACATTGAATTTTATTGAATCCAAAGCCATAGTCGTAAGTTTGTGATCATCATCCAAAGGACTTGAGCATAATAACCAGTGACAAAGCAATAAATTCACTTCCTACTGGTATATCGTAAACACGCTTTTCTTCCTGCCTTTAGAACGAGACCAGCTCACAAGTCTATCCCCAAAAGTTTTTGTATACACTAATGTGCTAAACGGCGTGTATCTTGACAACCAGCATGATCCGCATCTGCAAATGTTTTTAGTGCAATGGAAGAATCCTTCGGATACAAAGTCCCCGATGTACGATTTCCCTTTTAGATATCGAAAGAATCCTTTTAACCGTATTTAAGTGCGTTTTCGTAGGCCGAGCATGAATCCCAGGCACACATGCCTTAGAGCAATTGTAGTCAATCTATTGGCTGTAAGATAAAGAGGGTGCCAATCATAACCCAGGGGGGTGGGGGAAAGGGGGAAGGAGAAGAGGGGGGGGCGATAGTTGACGGATCTACAACACTGTTCCCCGTCTTTATCCTCATAACAGTTTGGATTCTCCCACATGTGGGATATCCACTGGGTCACAAGAGATTCAAGCCATATTTTCTTTAGTGATTCAAGAGCATATAATTGGTTTATAAGATGCCGCTAAGGACTTTGAGAAATCTGTAGTCCTAAGAAAAATGAGATTTTACCCACTTCCGACATCTTGATTTTAAACACATTATATTCTTTAGCAAATAGATCACAAAGTTCAGATAGATCAACAAAGATAATGTCATCCACATATATTTGACCAGTAGTAGTTCCTTGCCTTTCTCTAACGATGAACAAATAGATTCCACTGAGCCTTTGGAAGTCATTGGATATCAAGAATGAAGACAACAATCATAACCACGCGCTGGAGCTTGTTTCAACCCATAAAGAGCTTTCTTGAGCTTGTACACGTAGTTAGGTTTGTCTGGATTCTACAAATCTGCCGGGTGGCAAACATAAAACCTCATCTTCCCGTAGATTACCATTCTGAAACGCAGTCCTCACATCCATTTGATAGACGAGATCATGTTCATATGAGCAACAAACGCTAGAAAAATTCGTATAGCCTCTAATCTTGCAACCGAAGCGAAGGACTCTTCAAAATCAATTCCCTCTTTTTGACGATAACCACGCGCGACCAACCGAGCCTTGTTTTTTAGAATACCTCCTAACTCATCAAGCTTAACCTTATAGATCCACTTAAGAGTGATGACAAATGCTTTATCAGGAGGAGGAACAAGTTCCCAAACTTCAAGACGTTCAAATTCATGAAGTTCCTCTTGCATAGCTTCAATCCAACATGCTTGAGTTAATGCGTCTTTGTAGTTCTTAGGTTCGACTGATGTGAGAAAGGCATCATAGTAGCAGAATAAGGCTTGTTCATGGATTTGTAGTCGTGTGGAAACTGGTCTGTCGAGATCACCGATTATATTCTCAAGTGGGTGATCCTTAGTCCATTTGCTATTGTGTTCAGAAACTTGGTGATCGGGAGGCACAATTGTATGAATAACATCCGATGATAAGGATTGATCTGAAGCAACTTCTAGAATTGGAATACCAAAAGTACGGATCATTACCCATATGTGCGCCTTCAATATCATGATTATCTTCTTTAACATTATGAGAAATGATAGGAGTTTGAGTTTCTTGTGTTGTATGAGAGTTACTTGGTGATGGTGCATCTTGATCAACTGTAGTTGAGGAAGGTGAGCCAGTTGATACAGCATGTTCAGGTGCAACTACTTCAGGAATAGGAGCAATGACTTCTGGTGCTTGTAAATCAACATAAGGTGGGGGATTAAGTGACTCATCAAACATTGGTTGAAACAACAAATCCCAGTCAGATCTCGAAGGTGGTACAAATGGTGTTGAAGGAGGAGGGTTTGGCACGAGTCCTGAACTGATTATTACAGGAGTCTTATCATAAAGTGCGGATCCTGAACTGCTGTGTTCAGAAGCCATCGTTGTCAGCTCATCAAAGTCAACATGAATGGTTTCAATTATTCGTCTGGTACATCTGTTGTAAATCCGAAATGTTTTCTTCGTGGGTACATAGCCAATGAAAATACCAATGTCAGCCTTCGGTTGTAACTTGCCCAAATTCTCACAATCATTCGTTGGGTAGCAGAGTGCACCAAACACATGAATATACGATAGATCGGGAGGTTTGTCGTGTAAAATCTCGTATAGTGTTTTACCATGACGATGACGTATCATGGAACGATTTTGGGTATAACAGGCTGTGGCAACCGCTTCGGCCCATAGAAATAAAGGAGCTTTTGCATAAATTAACATAGTGCGGGCTGCTTCAATTAGCGTATGATTTCATCTTTCAACAACACCGTTTTGTTATGAAGAGCGTGCAACTGATGTTTCATGAGAGATGCCAACCTTCTTATAATATTCACGTAATGTCTGATTAACAAACTCAGTTCCATTATCTGTTCTGATGCGACGGACGGTTTCCTTAAGCTGTACTTAGATCATCTTCAAAAAATTAATAATAAGAGCTGAAGCTTCATCTTTTTATCGCAAACATTTTACCCATGTAAATCGAGAGTAGTCGTCGACAATAACAAGGATGTACTTCTTTCCATTGACACTCGCGACACGCATTGGCCCACACAGATCCATATGCAACAGATAGAGTTTTTCTTGATTGGTGTCCTCAGATTTGGGTTTGTGGGGTTTCTTTGAACTTTTGCCTAATGCACATGCAGAACATAAGTGATCCTTTTCAAACTTGAGCTTAGGGAGACCTCGGACAAGTCCATGTCTTGCAAGATGATTAATAGCACCAAAGTTCAAGTGAGATAGACGACGATGCCATAACCAAGACTTGGTTTTAGATGCCTTTGACAATAGACAAATGGGAGAGGATGCCATCATATTCCCAAGTGAGAGTGTATAAAGATTATCCCCTCGAGATCCCATCAATAAATCAACACCTTCTAGATTGCGAATGAAGCATGTGTGTTGACGAAAAGCTACTTCGAGATTTGAATCACAGAATTGTCCCACAGAAAATAGATTATGCCCAAGTCCTTCAACATAATAAACCCTTGAAATAGTAACATTCCCAATCTGATAGTCTCCATAACCTATTATCTTTGCAACTTGATCATTTCTGAATTTGACTGTACCCAAGAATTTACTGATGAAATTGGTGAGCTGAGAGCGATCTCCGGTCATGTGCTTCGAGCAACCGGAGTCCAAATACCAGAGGACGATTTGGACAACCTGCATTCATTAAGAGAAGTAGATGGAATATTGGTTTTTGTGGATCCCCAGGATTTACTGGGTTCCTGTTTGTTAGCAGACATTGGTTTAATAACCTTAGTTTTGCTAACGGACTCAGTATTCTTATTCTTCCTAGGTTTCCTTGAGTAAACCAATTTAACCACAGGTTTGGGTGATTCAGATTTTAGAACAATTGGTTTCCTAGAAGGCACTTCATTAGTAGTGGTAATCCTAGTTAAAGGGCACGCATTTCCTACAATAGTGAAGGTCCGACCGGTAGGTCTCCAAATATATCCTATCTGAGTGAACACTTTTCCTGTTGGTTTCCAAATATCTTTCTTAGATTTACTCTTCTTAGATTTACTCTTCTTAGGTTTAGCACGAAATTTCACATCATTCATAGAATTAGAAACACACAAATTATCAGAAGACATGCAATCATCACTGGTAATACAGACATAATCAGAATTATCTTGTTTCTTGGAATTCTGCACAGACGCAGATCCATTAACTTAGTTTAAATGTTCCTAAGTGGCTTTCTACTTTATTCTTCGATTTATACCTTGGTGTTTGCTGAATTCTTATCATTCCCTTGGTATTGCATGGAAGGCTGTTGATCCGCTTAGCACTAGCAGAAAGAGAAAGTCTTAATCCTGTAGAATGCAAACACATGCGTGTTAGAAATTATGGTTGAGTCGGTCTGTTTTTGTTGTTTTCTGTGATGTGGTGATTCGGCAAACCTAAATTTCTTGTCCTTTTCCTTGGTGTGGACGCAAATAATTGAGGATCAAAATTGTTGATGCTAGGGCAGGTCTATTATGTGTGAAGCAAATCTCTTGAATGACTTTGGTATAATATATGGGCAGACTTTTAAAGTGAATCTTGGGGTTAATTCGCTTTTCATGTTCGACTCATATCTTAAGGGACCAAAGGTCTTCTGAGTGTGCTTAATATAAGAGGAGTGAGCCGTCCTTTTATTAAAAATTTGGGATGATTGGTTCCAATATCCTCAGACACTTTTGGTATACAGAGGGGTCTCAATAGATCCCTTATCTAAAGCTTTTCCTTTAAGTTTCCTTAACTCATTTTTTAGGGCTGCTAGGACCAAACCTTGTTCCTGAAGTTTTGCATTTAAATCAGAAATTTCCCAGACTTTATATTGACTTGTTTGATTAACGCATCACATTGTTCTTTTGATTGAACACGTTTTGGTTTAATCGAGTCATAAAGTTGCTTATAAGTCTGTTTTAAATGCTCATTCTCAGCAACAAGTTTTGGTCACTCTATGTTCCAATTCATGTTAAGAGTCTCAATTTCATCCATGTCCATTTTGACTTTACTATCATCCACATTTCCTTTTAAGGACTTAATTTGCTCTTTCAACTTGACAATGACTGTGTCTTTCTCTTGAGACTGAGCTCTCAATTCACTTAATTCAAACAACTGAGTAAAACTTGGAGCATTTTGATCTAAAACACTGTTTTTCTGTTGAAAAATTTCTTGATTAAGTTGAGAATCAGCTTCCAAAGTGATGCAATGTTTTTCAAGAGTTGTAAAACTCTTACAAAGTTTATCGTAAGTTTCTTTATCAACAACATCCTTTTTGTTGAGAAGCTCAGTCTTGAGTTCGAGACACTTTTGACATTCATTCACAGTTTCACAACCATCATTCACAGACAAATTCACAACAGTTTTTACATATATTAATCAAATGGTTGTGCAAGAGTCGTTCCATTTTCACTCAAAAACTTGATTCATTTTAACTTCGAAAAGTTCTGGACTCCAAGGATGTTGTTCGACGGCTGTTCCATTGATAAAAGGACATTTTGGACATCGGCAAGTTCATCAAAGTATTGATTGAAGTTATTGAAGATATCTTTTAATTCTTTTATAAACGGAATAATTCATCTCGAAAACAAGCCTTTGTATGTTTTACCCCCAAGTGGCCCTTAGTGATAGCATGTTGGAGTGGTTCTTTCTTTGACAACCTGATCAAAGCCAGCAAGATGAGTTTAAGCTCTTTCAAGCTAGTATTCACCATACTCACTTTAGGAAATTCTTTTGGAACCTCAACTTTGTTGGTTGTGGAAGAAGGAGATGGGTCTAAAGGTGGGACCGAAGTCGCTTTCCAATAGGCATGTTCACTATATAAATCAGATTGTCGAACAAATCATTTGTTGTAATCGTTATTAAGAATAAACCTAATTAATGGGTTTAATGTTCACTTATGTTTTTACCACACCATGGATCTTGTTCTTTAAAAGCATTTTTGAACAACTCTCTTCACAAGCATTAATGTCTCATCAGAATTAGGAATCACATTGCATCATTTTAGAATGACATTCCGTCATACAGTTTGGCCTTGACTCCCGAACTTTCTTCAGATAGGAAAGGTTTTTCAAAACCAGTTAGCTTTATTTCATGATTGTTCTAACAAAATTTTGGATTTATCATCATTATGAACAGTTTGCGCAGAATTGACCTTGTTTGAAGATGATATTATCAGGTTGCTTAATTTTCTTTTCTTAAGCAATTTCTCTATCATATTTCTGTTTTCTTCATTTTTAAATCATTTTGAGATCAGAAAAACTGTTTTCATTAAGAATCTTTTCTTGCACTTGTCAGAAAAGAGTTTGCTTAAGAGTTCAATTCGGCATACTGTTCATATTGATATCTGAATAACGGTTCTCTCGCATTTTGCATTTCTCTCAAATCTTTAGCCTTTTTTTATATCTGTTCAAGCTCGGTAGTCAAAGCTTTATTGGCACTTTTATATTCCTGATTTACATTGGTGCAGTTCATCACTTGGGTATTTAATTTTTCAAACATAGATAATATCAGGACATCTTGTTGAGCAGAAGAGTTAGAATTCTGGACAGTTTCTGTTTGTTTCTACTCAAATACTGAAGAATAAGGAATGCTTATTGCTTCACTGGTGTATTTTTAGTTTCTGTCTGATTCACATCATTAGATGTTCAGAAGTCGTCATTATCTGCCTCACTTTGATTGAGTAAAACATAGGTCAGATTATCCGGATTATGTACCTCAGTGAGTACATCTGAGCCATTCCTGGAAAGATTCGCCATGAGAGCAATCTTGGCTGAGTTAAGTTTATCACAATCAAAGTCATAGGTATCCAGATCATCGGCTTGATAAGCATCATTGTGGGTAATGAGAGTCTGAGAGGTTTGAGTGTCAGGAAGTCCTGGATCTGCCAAAAATGCTATTTCTTCCTCTGTTAAAACTTGACCACTTGCTTGAGCTTGAACCGGCAACACTTTATCATTGAACCACGTTTCATCCCTTTTTCTCTTGGGCTTAGTACATGCTTGGATATGACCTCCCTTTGACCAATTGTAACAGATGATTAGTTGTTGTTTTCCCTGTGTGGCTCTCCACTTGCTTCCATGTGTGTATTTTCTCCGTTGTTCAGCAACTAAGTAGTTTTGTCTCCCCTGAACAGGTTGCACAGTTACTTTTCCATCATAGATGGTAGCTTGTTGACGAGGGTTTGACGAAGTCCTTAGCTGATTGTTGGTAGTTGGATTACCGGGATGTGACAAACAGCAGTTAAGAATGACATCATGTGATTGATCGCATCAATTAGATCATCCCCTTTCTGGAAACTGGCAAACAATTAGACGGAGTCTGGTTGGAAAATTCAGATTGTTGATGTGGTAAGTTGTGGGGGCATATTCCAATGTTGGATGGTTTGATTGGGAGAATAAACGTTGTGGTGAACTAGGATTGGTACTCATTTGATGGAATAGTGATTGAAAGGAGGGTAGTTGATTGACTGGTTGTGAATTGTTGAGTCTAACTAGGTGTTACAGATGTGAGACGGATATGGTGAAAACATGATGTTGAAGTTGAGAGTTCGGAGAGTGTGTAGATGAGATTTGATAAGTTACGGAAGTAATGGTGAGATGCAACTAAGCAAGAGGATCGAGTTGCTCGTTCATGCATCAAACGAACTTCATTTGCATGTCTTTCGTGTTGTTGCAGGTAAGCATGAAGCTGATCAACATTGGTAGTATGCAAGTCTTTGACCAATTTAACATCAGTAACAAATTTGCTCCATTCATCAGGAAGAGTGTTTAAAAACTTGGTGTTAACTTGAAATTGCTCCAATGGCATCTTGTAGATGTTCATATCATTGAGTAACAGAGTGAACCTCAAGTAGTACTCATGTAACGACTCTCCTTTCTTGTAAGTGAACTTATCGAATTCATCATACAGCTTACATTCTCGTTCTTGTTTTGTTAACGACGTTCCTTGCATTAGCAGTTTAATCTTCTCCCAAAGATCTTTTGCAACACGATGTTGACTCACAAGAGCATAGATTTCAGTTGGAAGGCCTTGGAGAATGATGTTTATTGCTTTGATGTCACAATCAGCTTGAATGGCTTCAGCGGGAGTCAGTTCAATATATTCCTTAAGCCTTGTTACTCCATCCTCAGTGATTGAAGGCCAAACGAGTGGTCCTTTTTCAACAGAGGCAAGAATCATTCTTCCATGAGGTCTATTCAACATATACAGTTCCATTCGGCTCTTCCAAGAATCATACAAGTGTTTTTCAAGCATTGGTGGTTTGTTGTCTCCTCCTGAAAGAAGTGACTTATCGGCAACAGTCGTCATTAAGGTATCAAAAAGATTATGAATTAATCGATCGGTGGTGGAAAGAAATTGTGTTTGGTTATGTGTTTGTTGAGTCTTGAAATGAAACTACACGGGATTTTACAATTCTCGACAAAACCGGGAAAACAAGTGTTTGTTTCACGGGATTTTACAAGTCAAAGAACTAACCGTATAATTTATAATTTGAGTAATTTGAGTTGTTGAGTTTGAAAATAAACAATAGATAAGCTCGTTAAGTTCTAATTCACAATTACTTGTTAGGTTCAAACTGAGTTATCTCGTTCGGTTCAAGTTAGAAACACTCGTTCGGTTCAGGTAATCTAAACTCGTTCGGTTCACCAAGTCTAAACTCGTTCGGTTCAAGTAAGAAACACTCGTTCGGTTTAGGTAGTCTAAACTCGTTCGGTTAACCAAGTCTAAACTCGTTCGATTCAAGTAAACTAAACTCGTTCGGTTCAATAAATCTAAACTCGTTTGGTTCAACAAGTCTAAACTCGTTCGGTTCACGTATGAAACCACTCGTTCGGTTATGCTTGAGAATACCTTCGTTCGGTTCAGACTATGAAAACACTCGTTCGGTTATGCTTGAATTTAGCTCGTTCGGTTCAAACTAAGAGTTATCTCGTTCGGCTATCTTGTTCGGTTGAGCTCGTTCGGTTCCAACTACTACGAAACTCAAATTTTCAAAACTCAAAAAGACATATTTTTGAATGGTTTTTAGCAAAAATTCTTGTACAACTAGTGTTACTAACCCTATAGGAACAATAAAAATGAAAACTTTAAGGTTTTTAAGCCAAAAAAAATTTAAAAAAAAAAAAAAAAATCTTTTTGTACAACTAGTGTTACTATACCCTTTATAGAAACAATATATAAAAATGAGAAAACTTTTAAGGTTTTTTTTGTTTTATAAGCTATAAAAAAAATTGTGAATATCACTATTTTTGTGCTCTTTGTAAAGGTTTTTGAAAACAAAAAAAAAAACTAAACACACACACTCCATGGCTCTTTTGATACCATGTGAAGAACAGAACATGTAGTAATCTATTTGGAATCACAAACCAAATTCAAGAACACAAGAGTGAATGATATGTGGTTGTTGATGTATTTTTTAGATTGACGAAAAAGTGGATGGGAAAATGGATGTAGTTCATTATTATATGGAAAAAATGAACACAACCAACCCTCTCCAAGGCTTGAGGAGAGGGATTTAGGGAGTAGAGGGATTATATAGTATATGGATTGGCCGGCCCATGGGCTATGTGGCCCCTTCCATCAGGCCTTGGCCGGACCGGATTCTGGAAAGTCGCCGGATTTCTCCGGACCGCTACCCCCGCCGGGCGGATTATATTCTAGTTCTTCACTTAATACGTTTCTACGAGGCTAACCAGGCCTATTACACTTGGTATGGTAATCGTGAGCTCCCCGACATATTTTTTGTTTTTCTGGGTTTCCAAACACTTGAATATTTGCTTTGTCAGCATATTGTGCTCAAATCCTTTGGATGAGATCACAGTCCCCTTACCCGACCTATCGGCTTTTGGATTCAATAAAATTCCTAAGTGTACTGTGAGATACTAAAGCTGTTATTTCTTATGTTGCATATTATTGCAATTGTTGAACAACGTTTCAATATTCCAGATCTAAGCACATAGACATCAGATTTCCTTTATCAAGGTGCTATGTTAAGCGAGCATGTTGAGGAATGGGCGTGAGGTGATCGTGGTAAGTGATCGCAACTTCTACTTTTTTGCAATACGGAGTTAAGTATCATACTGGCAGTAGACCCATAGTAAGTATAAAGTATAATAGTGTCTATAGTATAAGTAGTATATCAATGGCAGACATCTTCATTAAAGCTCTAGCCAAAAAAAAAGAATTGAACATTCTTCTAATCAACAAGCTGGGAATGTGGGGAGGGGAATAACAGAAAGGGACATGCGAAGTTTTTACGCCAGAGCCCTCTGTGAAACATATTAGCAGTTAGAAAGTTTGTGCTGAATAGTCAAGAGAGTGGGTAACTATTTCATGATATCCTGTTCGTAATCTTATGTATATATTCTAAAACCATAAAAACTAAAAAGATTTTTCATTTTTCAAATTTTTATAAAAATGAAATACAAAATTTTAAAAACCAAAGAAAAAAAAAATTTTATAAAAATAAGAAAATATAAAAAAGAGGTAAATAAATTAAATTAGATAATAATATAAAAAAAATAAAAAAAAAAATTAATAAAAAAAAGTTAAAAAAAATGGCAATTCTATTCATTATCATCATTGTCTTTCTGGATAATCGATTCGAATGAATTTAAACATTTACGGTGACTGCGAAATGTCATTCAATAATAATGATACTTGAAGGCTTAATATTTAATTAACGAGAACATTTATCACTTCACGAAAACTCTGACATGGGTATGTTCTCAGATGTTGTTCAAATGTTTTTTTAAAAACATGACCCTAATCAAAATGGATTTGCTATTTTTTACATTGTGGATAGCCAACCCGAATCATCTTGTTTTTAAAGGCAAGTATTCTTTCAAATAAAGGAAAACTTGCTTGACATGTCTTCTCAACAGGGGGGAGGGATATTTATTCTCGAGGCTTAGTGTTTCCAATTGGTTACGTTATGATCATTTTGCACTAAAGGTTGTGGTTGTACTTTGGCCAAACAAAACCCTCGTTGCTTCCTATATTTCCATAAAGTGTACGATTTCGTGTTTATACGTGTTAGTGGCGCCTCTCTTTATGTGTTTTTAAACAATGAGTAAATCTTTTTTTTTTTGGTGTTGAAAAATGATGAGTATGAGTGAAATGAAACTGTTGTGTGAAAACATGCGGGAGGAATGTGGTGTGATGAATAGTTTTCGTCATTTCACATTAAATTCAGTGTTCTGTCGTTTTTTGTTTAGTAAAGAAATCACAAAAAACGTATTTTTTTTTTTTTTTTCAAAGACATTCGATTACCAAACTCAAAACAATGACAAAACAACTCTTTTAACTAGAAAAGGGTTGGTGCTGGTTGTTTGTGGTGATTGAGGTCATTATTTGAGGGGTCATTATTTGAGGGGGAGAAATCGTCATCAAATAATCTTTTAAAATGGTCTTTCAAAATAAGTCACAGAATTAACGGATAAAGTTTTTAATAATGACAGATCATAGTTTAAGGGACGTTAATGGATTTTAAATACATAAGCTTTAGATGTCATTTGTTTAAATCTTTATATACTTATTTGCAATTTGAGACTTAGTTACCAGTAATCATACCACCAATCTTTATTCTTACATCGAGCTCTTTTACATTTTGTCCATATTTCTTCAAGAACTTGCCCTTTTTCTCTAATTTTTATTTCGTATTCATCGGCAAGTTGTTCTATTTCTTTATGGAATACCCAATTGTATTCATCTAAACATCTTTCCTAAAGGGTCTTTAATAGGATCTAATGCGCTCAATAAACTGATCAATCCCCCTAATCTAAATAATTATTTCCTAATGATTACTTATTTCCCCCCAAGGTGTCCTTTTCTTAAGCTTTACCCATTCTTTAAAAGTGTAATCTCTAGGCCTAGGTTTCTTATCATGAGAATTTTCATTACACCATTCCGAATACCTTTCACTCCAAACAGAATCCTTTACCTGACAGCTACCATATCTATTTTTTTGTATCATTAAAAAGTTCAGAAAAGATACCCACCTCCTTTCATTTCCTTCCTTTCGTTGTTATTAGGGAAAAACCAATATTTTGTTTTACCAAGCTCATTGATCCTATAAATTTCATGGCCCCCCCCCAAACACAGTTTGTTCCAAAATATGTCTACAGGATGGCTAAGCCTTAAAGTCCTTGTCACATTCTTGTATAATAGGTTTACAAAAATGTGTTGTAGCATTGTCATCACTTATCTTCAATCTTTTAGTGATTGGTTCATCAGTGTTAATCATAAAGATTCCCTCAGTAGGGGCGAAGTTATGGTCATTCCTATTTATATTAAACGTTACCCTTTCGTCCCCTATCCCTACTGATATTTCTTTTTTCAAAAACACTAATTTGGGCGTGAACGGTGGCAAAAAGGGTCTTCCTAAAATGACAGTTGAATTGGGGGTTTTATCTAGGATTACGAAGTCGATGGAAAACAGGAATAATCATTATTACGAGTATGTCCACTAACTATCCCAATGGATGCTTATTTTCTCATATTTTAATACAAATAATGCTAAAAACAGTTATTTATATTTTTCAACCTCTCAAGTTTGATAATATACAAAATGTAAAAAACGTTCATGAAAAAAATTAAACGTTTACAAATTATTTCGTAAAATTCCATTTCTAAATAAGTAATCACTTACGGTATGACAAGACAAATTCATTAAGCATGATTAATTGATCAATAAAATATTTTTTCTCTTATCCATCACATTTTTACAAAAGAAATTTACAAAATTAATTACACAAAATATTATATTTATTAAAGAAAAGTTATAAATAAACTTAAAATTTTGAAGAATCAAACTTTCCCCACCAAAAATGGAAGGTTCCATACCAAATACAACCTTCCTCACAAAAAGACAAAAAAGGGAGCGTAGTCTACTGGACGGCCCCCTTATAGGCCTGACGGCCCCCTTATATATATGGGACCGCCGGGACAGCACGCCCCAGTACCGATGGATTTTTCCCTGGCTAGTAAATACTACTCCATTTCGATGCCGAAAAATTAGACCTCTTTGCACGGAAAATTTCCGAATAACTTTTTTCTCTTTAAAAATCTTCTTTCTCTCTCTAAATCTCTTGATCACTAACATTCTTAGATCTTGTTTCAAGTGATCTAATCTCTTCTTCTCATCTCTTCTTTCTCATTCAAGTGCAAGAGAAGAATATTCGTATTCGCCAAGAAATGAATTGTTATTTAGTGATCTCTCCTATTTTCTTCTAAATACCAAATCTTGTTAGCCTTAAAATATTGAGCCGAACAAGGAAGCTCTGGCACGCGGGGGGTGGGGGGGGGGGTGATGGGGGGGAAGGGGGGGGGGGGGGGGGGGGGGGGGGGGGGTTGGGGGGGGGGTGGGGGGGGGGGGGGGGGGGGGGGGGGGGTTTTTTTTTTTAATTAAATTATTAAAAAAAAATATGGGCGTTTTATATTGTTTGTTTTTATTTTTAAATTTTTGTTTTTTTTTTTATTATCGTGACCGAGCTTTCGGTCTTTATCTAATGATAGAGGGGAGGGGTACTAGGCTATGTTACGTATCGGGCTCGTCCAAGGCTAGGAGAGGGCTTATATAGTTACATGATGGCCGGCCCATAGGCTATGATGGGCTTCCCATGAGCCTTGGGCCGGATTAGCTTCTATACTTAGCATGACACAATCTATGAGCTAAGACCTATTACAACTTGGAAGTGACCGACACTTTTTGTGTTTCCAACAATACGTTTTCCAAACTCGTAGACTTTATAAAAAATCACTTTCCAAACAATACTCACTTTCTCGTCAAAAACCAAATTACTACTTTTACTTACGTTTTATCCAAACTTACCCTAACGACTATTAATGAATTGCAACCATTAAGATACCATTACGTTATGTACGACAATAAGCTATAAATTAAAAAATAAGCTATAAGCCCTATACCACAATAAGCCGAATATTAATGGGCCCTTATTGGGATTTTCGACCCAATTAGCCCAAACGAACATATTAAATCTCAATAAGCTCAATAACAGTACGATAAACCAAAAGGTAATCGAATAAGCTCTAAAATAAGCCGCCAATATAAGCCAAGCCGTGAGCTTATTGATTAAGCCCACAATTTGGGCTTGGGTTTTGGGTCGTGGCCCACAAAGTCCAAGCAACTCATTTGGGCTTATTTATTAAGCCCAATAAGCACAAATCTCTTTTCACCATCAAAATATGCCATGAAATATAAGCCATATGAATAAGCTGAAATTCAAATAATCAAAAATGGATTTCCTTTTGAATCCTTGTTGGGTCGAGAGCCATATAATCCCCAATAAGCCCATTCGAGCTTAATGATAAGCCAAATAAGCTAATAAGCCCTTGGGTAAAATATTTTATTACATAAAAATAACCACCACAACGCAACTACACATTCCTTATAATTTATTTATTTTACTCGCATCATTTATAAACTCTTTTTAGAGTTTTGTAAAATCTTAAACCTTGGTTTTTATAAAAATGATTGTACATCCCTTGTTTATGCATTAAGGGGTTAATAAAAGTATTAATCTTTTTAAGAAAAGATTACTTACCAAAAGAGGGTTCTTAAGAAGGGATTAGAGATCAAAGTAACAACCCAAACGTTGTTAGAATACCCAAATGACTATAAGGATCAACCCAAAATACTTCTTAGCTTCAAGAATCTTGATCAAAATTTGTGTAACCTTTGTCCTTTTGTGTTATGCATATTTCATTTTTAATCCTTTGACTATTTGACGTTTGTCAGTTTATTCAAATGTTGTACCTTGTTGACGGTGGTGATTTTATGATAATTATGGTAATTTATGGTTATTTGTGAATAATAATCCTTTTTAGAGGTTATTATTGTGTTATTTGCATTCCGGGTGGTTGACCTGTAAAATTTGAGAAATGCCGAAAACGAGTCTTGACACGTTCGTTAATGTCCAAATGAGTTTTGAAGGGTTTAAAGTGTAAATATGTCGTGTAAATACTCTAGGTTATTGGAAAAGTATTTTTAAAGTGAATAAAAATACTAATTAACTTTGGAAAATAATTTACGGTTGAGTTTTACGAGCTTTTAAGTGATGCTGACACAAAAAGAAGTACTCGAGACCCCTAGGATCCCTAACCGGTTATAGATAAGGGGAGGGAGACATGGTGGCTTAATTTTAGCTAATCTTGTCCAAAGGTTGTACATAAGATGCTTTCCATTCACCATTTCTCATAATCCTTTTTCATTTAAAAACAAACAAAACACACACTTATATGTGTGTGTGTGTTCATCCGCCACCCAAAACCACCACAAACCAATATAAATTTTCCAACTTTGATCAAGAATGAGATACTACGGGTTGATACAAGTGTACGGGTATTATTTTAAATAACGTTTGGGTTGCCCGGTTCGTGTCAAAATCTACATTTTTGAAGATTTTCTTGTAAGTTTCCAAATTTAAATTTTAAATTCGTTTTGTCCTTTTTGGGTTTATCATTTATGTTAGCCTCAAATATTGAGTCGAACCTGAAGGTTCGTACATAAGAATATTGAGTCTCGTCTTTTAAATATGTACATCGGAATAGGCTTAGAACGGGTAAACGAGCTCTTATATGCAAGCTAACCGGTCACGTGTATCGGGCGAAAGCCCAAGTAATCCCAAGCCCGGCCCGTAGAAATACATAAGGTAAGTAAGCCTTTATGTTTAAGTATAAATACCCATCTCCAAGGATGGAGAGGGTGTGTCTTCACTTTGTATTTTTCATTAGATTAATCAACATCTAAATTTCTTCTGTTTCTTCTCTACATTCTTCATAACTTCCATCTTTATTTTCTTGATCACTCCAAACATAATATGAAGTGAAGTGATTATTGGTTCCGACATTTGGTATCAGAGCCTCAGGTGGATTGTGATTTGTTTTGTGTGAATAAGCTCAAAATTCAAAATTTTCATGGCTTATTTTGTCAAATAAGCTCACGTCTCAAATTTTTTTGGGGCTTATTGGTTCTTAGGTGGTGTTAAGCTCAAGCTTCCTAGCTTATTCATAGCTTAAACGTGTTTTTTCAAGAATCAAACATAGTTTTTTTTGTTGTTTTTTTTTGTTCGAAAATTTTGAAAAAAAAATCAACAATTGTGGCTTTGTTTATGGTTAGATTCGAAAAAGTCGTGTACTTTCATTTTTAAAACAATCTTTTGCATTATTTCTTGGTGTTCTACAACTTATTTGGTGGGTTATGTAGAAGATTGAAGAAATCTTCTTTGTTGCGGTTTGTGTAAAGTAGGAAATTATTGGTTGCGGTTTGTGTCAAATTAGGAAAATCTTCGTTGCGTTTTGCCTAGATCTAAGCCTTGCGTTTTGTTTGTTTACCATTGGTGGAATATGGATAAAACTGGGTGAAAGTGACTTGTGTACTAGCTTGAAAGTGACGTTGCATTTTGTCATGAAGTACTGCGGTTTGTCTCCTCACTGCGTTTTGCCTCTCAATGCGTTTTGGTGTTGTGTTTTGATCATTGAAGACCTTTTACTCCGCCCCCCCCCCCCCCCCCCCCCCCCCCCTAGCACATTAAACGGTGTGCTGCCAAAAATTTTCTCAACAATTGCGTTTAGTCTAAGTCAACTGCGATTGACATTGAGTTTTGATGTAAGGATGCGTTTTGTTCTCATTGCGTTTTGTCTCATGTTGACTGCGTTTTTCTCTTATTGCGTTTTGTCTAAGTTACAAAGACTGTGATTTGTCCATTGAGATTTTTCAAACATTCTTGGTTGAGTTTTGACAATCGTTCTTCATTGAGACTTGCTATTCTTTGACCAACTTTAGACCATTAACTCTCAAGGGCTTAATTCATATACTTGAACTTTTAAAGACAACTAATTCAACACAAACAAACCTTAATCTCAATCAATTTACATTCACGGATTTCTATTGATTTTGTAAAATCCCGCGAAAGACTAAATTCTTTTCTCGGTTTTAATCATACACTTGTAAAATCCCGTGAACGTTAATAGTATTTATTTTACCACAACTTCAACCATAACACATCTACTTAAGATCCATCAATCATTTTCACTTCATAATTCAACAATCATTCATCATGATACTCCAATTGTAACTTCAACAAAATGCTAGTCAAATGCATACAACATCATGGCAGTGGTTCAAGGGATCGTCACCAATGCTTGGTAGAACATGACGATATGCACAATAGACGAACACAGTTCTTAAGATACATGATACAGACACAATGGTGATGCTTGCAGAAATGCAGTTCTCGAAGGTCCTTACCACTCCTACTACTGTCATATTCTAGCTTGTACTGCAATGGATAATCTTACCAGCATGTCCTGGAACGACGAACAACGTTGAGACTGTCTTGAATTGTCTCCTGAAAACAAAGCTCATTTGAACAGAAAAGGAGCGCTTCATTTGATATTGACTAAGAATGAATGGAAAATATACTCAACTGTTGATGCATGCAAGACATCTCATGAAATGTGGGAAAGCTATCGAAAGGCTACAACAAGGTGAATCACTCAACATTCAAGATGTCAAGACAAACTTATTTTGGGAGTTTGGACAATTCCCCTCTCACGATAGAGAAACAATTGAGTCTTACTTACATAAGGTTCTTACAAGGGGATGATGAAATGAAATGATAAGAACAATTGACAGTTGCTACGATGCAAGTCAATGTTCAATTTCTTTAAAATTCAACAAAATGGTCAAGGTTTGTAACAATTGTCAGCAACAACACAAGGTTGGATGAAGTTTCATATCACAAGCTCTTTGACATTCTGAAACAATATCAAAAGGAAGTTAATGAACTCCGTGCTGAAAGAATAGCCAAGAATGCTAACCCATTAGCACTTGTTACTACTGCTTAACCATATCAAGATCCATATTATCAAACATCAAAGTCTCACAAATCATCTGCACCAACATCAAAAGCTTCACTTCCATCCAGATCTCATGCAACTACAAAGACACAAAGGCAAAGAGACTCCCAACCAATCATACTCCATCTGAGGTTCTGTTCTAAGGAAACTAGAATACTTAAGCTGTGATCTTGAACAAGCTCAGAAGGATAAGGAAATGCCAAAAAATTTGGCACTCATTGCAAAGTATTTCAAGAAGCTCTACAAACCTAACAACAACAACCTCAAAACTTCCTCAAACACCAGAAACAAGAATGTGGATTCTAATTCAAGATACAAGAATGACAATCAGTCTGGACAGTTTGAATCTGAGGACAATGACTATTGTCTAGGGGTATGGGAAAACTGTAGGTGGTCAAGTAGTGCAGTAGTCTGGGATACAGTGTTTCAACTGCAAGGAATTTGGTCATTTTGCTAAGGAATGCAGAAATCCAAAACGGGTTAAAGACTCCACGTATCACAAGGAAAAGATGTTGCTGTGTAAACAAGCTGAGAAAGGTGTTCAACTTCAAGCAGAGCAATCTGACTGGCTAGCAGACACGGATGAAGAGATTGATGAACAAGAGTTGGAAGCACATTACAGCTATATGGCAAGTACAGCGAGGTTTTCACCTAATCTGCAGACTCTGCATGATTTGAGCATTAGAACAGGTTACAATATGATACTGGAATATAATGTGTTTGCTAATGAAACACAACATTCGAGTAATCTGAATCCATTAGTAAATCACACTGTGTAGTGGAAATCTGGGTGATAGTATGTCATTCTTGATTCACCAAATATGTGTGATAATGATATTCAGAATGACCAAAATGATGTAGAATGTGATGATGAGCGTGTTGCGCTTGCTAATTTAATTGCAAATTTAAAACTTGATGTCGATGAAAATAAAAAGATTCAAAAGCAATTAAAGAAAGCAAACACAACACTTGCTCATGAATTGACTGAGTGCAAATCTATTCTTGCGGAAACTAGTAGAACTCTAGAGGAATCTAATAGTATTCGGGATAGTTGTCTAGTTGCACTTCAAAACAAACAGACTGAGCTTGAGAAGTACAAAACCTTTAATGACCGTACTGTTGACTATGAGAAACTTGAACATAAGTTAAATGAAACTCTAGGACTATTAGCTCAAAAAGACATTGACATAAAAGAAGGTTTAAAACTTAAAGCCTATGAAATTTTAGTTGTCAAAGAGAAACACGATGAGTTAGTCAAACAGAGTCTTTTAACAAAGTCACACTACGAAGGTCTTGTCAAGGATAAAACAAAGGTAATAACGGATTTGAAACTTAAGGAAGAAAAAGATATTGACAAAATGATTTCAATGGAAAAGCAATTAAAGTTTTTGAATGAAATTATTTACAAACGGAGTCAATCAATCCAGACCATTCATATGTTAGCACCTAAATGCCCAACATTGAATGGAAAGACTACTTTGCTATCCAATGTGCCTCAAAAGGCTCATATTTTGAGATACCATGTTTGTATGAGATCCCACATTGGGACCATCTGGATCCTGTAAACAATCTCATCCCCGATAGGAGAGACACTGACTCTTGAACGAGAGTGTCGAGAAAAAATTAAATAAAGATTGTGAAACCCTATGATTACACAAATTTAATAGGTCTCTTTTGAAATTTTAGCCCGACCCAAGTGAATATCAAATACAGTTGGCACATGCAAATGGAGTAGGAAGGAACAATGTGGAGAAACTATTTGTGAAACATAAACCATATATTTTCAAAAACATGATTTTTAACTGTTTCCAAGCTCAATGGCCAAAAGTAGACAAGCATATAATGTTTGACAAACACCATAAGAATCATCTTAGAGAACTGTCGATCATGCTTGGTGAAACAATTCAATAAAGTCATTTTCGTACCCCACTACTCTTATATGCTAAATAATAATTAAGGACCATGTTTGATTGCCTTTGCCCTTAATGCCAACATCACAAATCTGGACTATGTTCGCATTTGTTCCTGAACTTTAAGCAAGAAATGCATGCTCGATTTTTAGGTACGTTTAAATCACTTGTAAAAGAAGTAGCCGACTTGAATCTGATAAGCAGAATTTTCAAACTGGATGATATGCTCTTGCAAGATGTGTGTCAATGATGTTATGGTTCTTATTTTTCACTTCCTGTTATCTCCGATTTAGATGCGCACACTGAATTGCAATGCTTATATCTTCATAAAGTCAAAGAATGTGACTGTCTTGCACAAAAGCTTTCGAAACAAATTGAATTTGTTAGTAAAGAGGTTTACACTAAGCTTTTACGAAGTTTTGCTAAATTAGAAAAACACTCGATTTCTCTTGAACTCGCTTTACAACAATGTCAAGAACAACTAAAAATGAACCAGTTGCCAAAGTAACAGCTCATATGTATTAAAAGAACCATGAAATTAATATCTCGAAATACAAGATTTAAAAGCTCAACTGCAAGACAAGAACATTACCATATGTGAGTTAAAGAAACTCATTGAAAAATGCAAACAAAAATCTATGGAAACTAAGTTTGATAAACCATCTGTTGTTCGACAACCTAATGCTCAAAAGATTCCAAAACCATCAGTTTTAGGAAAGCCGGCTCCTTTTTCAGACTCTTTGCGAGTGACATTTTTCATGAAAAAATTCGTTTACAAAAACTAATGAGTCAGAGGGTTTATCAAAACCAGTCACTTTACAGAATTTGCCTCAAACAACAATGCAAGCTGTCAGAAACACAAATGTGATTAAACCAGACATGTATCGAATTGAATCTAGAACACCACAAAATAAAGCACCACAGTTGCCTCAGACTTATAGGAATACTAATCCTCGCGTATCTACATCTACATGAGTAACTCACAGAACTAATGTTAGCAGACCACAAACTAGGAACACTCAAATGAAAGATAAGGTCATGCCAAACATTAGTCAAGTGAAGTATAAGAAGACTAAAGTAGAAGACCACCATAGGATTTCTAGTATTTCTAATCAAACAAAGTCTGTAACCGCGTGTAATGACAGTTTAAAATCCAGACTTCGGGAATGTTAATGCTGTTTGTGCTACTTGTGGAAAATATGTGTTTAATTCGAATGATGATGCTTGTGTTTCTAAATATTTAAATGACGTGAATGCTAGAACTAAGAAGCCTGAGGTAGTGCATATTAGTACTAGAAAACCCAAAATTCAAGCGAATCAAAATCAGTTGCAACTACCGTAAGAAAACAGTTGCATCATAATTCACTGTCCACAATTCCAAGAGTTACTATAGGATGTCTATATGAGGAAAACGAGTAAGGCGTGGAATGGGTGGATTAGAAACAACAAATGCCACTCGGATATAAATGGGTTCCTAGACAAAATGAATGGGGCCTCAAGTTAGGATGAATGTGAAAAGAGAGTTAGTTTTGCATCGATAATGCATCTGGGATTAACTTATGTCTGAAAACTCACAAACACTTTTAGGATCAATTTGTCATTGTATTCCACGCTCCTCTAATTTCTTGCAGATTGTACAAACTCATTCCTATTCATTGTTGACTCGGATGGCACAAAGCACATGACGAGAAATATATCGATTCTGTGCAATTTGTTAAAAATATATTTGGTAAACTGTCGTTTTGCAATGATCAATTGGCTCATTCTTGGTTATAGAGATTTGGTTCAAGGAAATATCTCAGCAACCGTGGTTTATTACGTCGAAGGCCTCAATCAAATTCTCTTCTCGGTTGGTCCAATTTTGGATGGGGATTTGGCAGGTTGCATTTTTAGGAATTCTAGTCTTTCGTCTAGAGATCTTAAAAAAAGATTTACTCACCGGTAATCATGGATACCGATCTCTATACATATTTCTCATCAAGAAACAACTTCATTACTCTCTAATCTGTCTATAGTGGCTAAGCCTCACCAACTCAAGCATGGTATGGCATCGAAGACTTTTCATCTTAACTCATTTACATCAACTTGCTTTCAAGAAAGATGTCGTGATTGTTACCAAAGTTTGAATATTAAGTAAAGAATCAACTATGTCCTCTTGTGAAGGGAGTAAAAAATTTTCATAAAGGATTTCATTCAAGCACAAAGACTATTCCAAGTTTAAAAGGGACGGTTAGATTTTCGCTTCAACAGGAACTTTTATGTGGTCCCATGTATGTTGCTAGCATTAATGGGACGACAATATTATTCTTGTTTCTTAATTCGCAACATGTAGACGACTACTCAAGATATACTTGGATTCTCTTTCTACGTTCCAAGGATGAAACACCAAAAGTTTTAAAAGATTTTCTCACGATGATCCAAATAAATCTTTAAGCCCCAGTAATTTCTGTTCGAACTGACAGATGCACTGAGTTCTTAAACAAGACACTTAATGCATTCTTTAAAGAAGAAGGAATTAAACATAAAACTTCTACTCCTCGAACACCTAAACAGAACGACGTTGTCGAAATACGAAACTGTACTCTTGTTGAGGCTGCTCAAACGATGCTCTCAGCTTCTAAACTTCTTGTGTACTTTTGGGCCAAAGCAATTGCAATCGCATGCTATACTTAAAACAGATTTATCCTCATTCCGACACATGAGAAATCGGCATATCACATCATCAATAACAGGAAACCTTTAATTAAACACCTTCACATTTTTGGTTGCACTTGTTACCTAACTAGAGATGGTGAAAATTTGGATAAGATGAAAGAAAAAGGGGATCCATGCATTTTGGTGGGATACTCCACTCAGTTAAAAGGATATCGTGTTTACAACAAGAGAACAAGATTAATAGTTGAATCCATACATCTCAAATTTGATGAGATCAAAGAGATGTCTGAGAGTTTGTGTGTGTGGGGGGGGTAATGACATTTCAGGCCTCGTTTCCCAACGACAAAAGGCGTCAGATTATGACAACTCTAGCCCCGACCCACAACTACAAAATGTTTCTCCTTCAACAGATACAATTATTCCATCACAACAAGAGTTGGATCTTCTTTTCGGTCCTTTGTACGATGAATTTTTCAATGCGGGTACTTCACGTGTCAACAAGTCTTCTTCTCCCACCGACAATTCTGCTCAACAAGATACACTACCTTCAACGAATATTCACCCTACCACATAACCATCAACTCTAACACATGTCAATGCTGAAGAAAACAACCATTGATCAAGCAGAATTACCAATCCTTTGTACACCGTCACCGCCCCCCAACCCCCCCCCCCCCACCCCCCCCCCCCCAGGGGGATAAAGAAGTTGCTGAGTCTTCCTCACGCAATATGGTAATTCAAATATGGCAACTTTTAATCAGCCTCAGATTCCAAATACCAATGGATAAATGATCACCCGTTAACTCAAGTTCTGTGAGAATTCCATCCGAAAGCAGGTTGCAAACAAGCGAGCAACTTGCATAAACAATCCTGTCTTTTGAAAATCAGATTGGTTGCAAGTTGTCGTTCTGTTTGCAACTGTGCTTCGATGGATTTCCACGAACTTGAGTTAACGGGTGATCTTTTGTCCATCGGTATTTGGAATCTTGAGGTTGATTAAAGGTATGCATATTTGAATTACCAATATTGCGTGAGGAAGACTCAGCAACTTCTTGTACCGGTGTACAGAAAGGATTGGTAAATTCTGCTTGATCATTGTTGTTTTCTTCAGCATTGACATGTGTTAGAGTTGATGGTTCTGTTGTAGGGTGAATATTCGTTGAAGGTAGTGTGTCTTGTTGAGCAGAATTGTCAGTAGGGGCGAATAGAAGACTTTGCTTGGTACGTGAAGCACCGCATTGAAAAAAAATTCATTGTACAAAAAGGGCCCAAATAGAAGATCACTCTTGTTGTGATGAAAACAGTTAGTATCTGTGAAGGAGGAAACTATTTTGTAGTTGTGGCGTTCTGGGAGTGTCAGAAGTTGTTTCATTAATCTCGACGCCTTTTATCGTTGAGGAACAAGGCCTGAAGTGTCATTAGCAACAAACGTCTCAGACATCTCTTTGATCTCATCAAATTTGAGATGTATGGATTCAACTATTAATCTTGTTCTCTTGTTGTAAACACGATATCCTTTTGACTGAGTGGAGTATCCCACCAAAATGCACGGATCCCCTTTTTCTTTCATCTTATCCAAATTTTCACCATCTCTGGTTAGGTAACAAGTGCAACCAAAAATGTGAAGGTGTTTAATTGAAGGTTTCCTGTCATTGATGATGTGATATGTCATTTTCTCATGTGTCAGAATGAGGATAGATCTGTTTTAAGTATAGCATGCGGTTGCAATTGCTTCAGAACCAAAAGAACACAGGAACTTTAACAACTCGAGAGACATCGTCTTGTAGCTTGCCTAAAAAGAGTACGATTTGTCTTTTCGACAACGTCGTTTATTCAATGCTTGTTTTCGTGGAGTAAAAGTCTGATGCTCACTTCCTTCTTCTTTTAAATGAATGCATTAAGGTCTTGTTTAAGAACTCAGTGGCCTCTGTCAGTATTCGAACAGACAATTACCTGGGGTAGAAAATTTCTTTGGATCATCATGAGACAATCTTTTATAACTTATGTGTTTCATCCTTGAACGTAAGATGGGCAGTCCAAGTATACTTGAGTAGTCGTCTACATATTGCAGATATATTTTTCCATTTATGCAGGGTGGGGGATAGCAACCTACATTGGACCACATAAGTCCATATGAAGCAAAATTTAACCGTCTTTTAAACTTGGAATAGTCTTTGTCTTGAATGAAATCCTTTTTGATTTACTCACTTCACAAGAGGAACATAGTTGATTCTTTACATATTTCAACTTTGGTAAACCAATCAAGACCTCTTTCTTTTGATAGCAAGTTTGATGTCATCGAAGTTAAGATGAGGAAAGTCTTCGATTGCCTATAACATGTCTTTAGTTGGTGCAGGCTTTAGCCATACGACAGATAGAGTTAATGAAGTTGTTTCTTGAAGAGAAATTGTATAGAGATCGGATCCACGATTACCGGTGAGTAAATCATTTTTTTAAAGATCTCTAACGAAACACGTAGATTTCTAAAATGCAACCTCCAAATCCGCATCACAAAATTGACCAACCGAGAAGAGATTGTGATTGAGGCCTTCGACGTAATAAACCATGTTGATCGTGATATTTCCTTGAACCAAATCTCTATAACCAAGAATTAGTGCAAATTGATCATTGCAGAACGAACAGTACCCTGAATTATTTTTTAACAAAATTGCACAGAACTCGATATTATTTATCGTCATGTGCTTTGTGCATCCCGAAGGTCATCAATGATAGACTGAGTTGTACAATCTGCAAGAGTATTAGAGGTACGATGGAATAATGACAAATTGGTCTCTAAAGTGTTGTGAGTTTCAAGACAATTAGTTATCCCAGATGCATTATCTATGGCGAAAACTAACTCTTTTTCACAATTTCATTCCTAACTTAGGCACCCTATTTACATTTGTGGTCTTAGGAACCCATTTATATCCTGTGAGCGATTGATTGTTCATCACCATTCCACGCCTACTCGTTTTCTCATATAGCATCCTATAGTAACTCTTGGAATTCTGGACAGTGGTTTCTGATGCAACTGTTTTCTTACGGTATGTTGCAACAGATTTGTTCGCTTGAATTTTTTGGGTTTTCTTAGAATATGCATCCCTAAGGCTTATTAGTTATAGCATTCACGTCATTCAAATATTTAGAAACACAAGCATCATGATTCGAATTAAACACACATTTTCCACAAGTAGCACAAACAACATTAACATTCGAAGTTCTGGATTTTAAACTGTCATTACACGCAGTTACAGACTTTGTTTGATTAGAAATACTAGAAATCCTATGGTGGTCTTCTACTTCAGTCTTCTTATACTTCACTTGACTAATGTTTGGCACGACCTTATCTTTCATTTGAGTGTTCCTAGTTTGTGGTCTGCTAACATTAGTTCTGTGAGTTACTCCTGTAGATGTAGACACGCGAGGATTAGTATTCCTATAAGTCTGAGGCAACTGTGGTGCTCTATTTTGTGTTGTTCTAGATTCAATTTGATACATGCCTGGTTTAATCACATTTGTGTTTCTGACAGCTTGCATTGCTGTTTGAGGCAAATTCTGTAAAGTGACTGGTTTTGATAAACCCTCTGACTCATTGGTTTTTGGAACCGACTTTTTCTTTGAAAAAATTTTCCTCTCAAGAGAGTCTGAAAAAGGAGCCGGTTTTCCTAAAACTGATGGTTTTGGAATCCTTTGAGCATTAGGTTGTCGAACAACAGATGGTTTATCAAACTTAGTTTCCATAGATTTTGTTTGCATTTTTCATTGAGTTGCTTTAACTCACATATGCGTGAATGATTTTTGTCTTGCAGTTGAGCTTTTAATATCTTGGACTTTCGAGATATTATCAGGTTCTTTTTTAATTAATTTGACGCTGTTCTTTGCAAATGTGTCATTTTTTATTTGTTTTGAAATATTGTTGTATAAGCTGGTTCAAGAGAAATTGAGATGGTTTTTCTAAATTTGTAGAAAACTTTGTAATGCTTCAGTGGAACCTATTTACTATAGATTCAGTTTTTTTCGAAGCTTTGTGCAAGACAGTCACATTCTTTGACTTTATGAAGATATAAGCATTGCAATTCAGTGTGCCATCTAATCAAGATAACGAATGAAATAAGAACACATAAACATCATTAGCACACCATTCTTGCAAGGCACATCATATGTTTGAAACAATTCCTGCTTTATCCGATTCAAGTCGTCTACTTACTTTTTCAAGGGATTTTAACGTATCTACATCTGCATTTGCATTTCTTGCTTAAGTTCTATGAACAAATCGAAACTACTATTTTGTGTCTTAAGGGCAAGAGGCATCAAACATGTCTTAATTAGTATTTCCATATCATGATCAGTTGGGGCACGAAAAGGATCTTTTGAATGTTTCACCCAAGCTTGATCGACAAGTTCTCTAAGATGATTTATGTTGTTTGTCATAACATTATATGCTTGTCTACTCTTGCTTATTGACTTGGAAACGGGTAAGAAATTGATGTTTTTGAAAATATTTGGTTTTGTTTTCACAAAAGATTTTCTCCACATTTTCTTCCTTACTTCATTTGCATTTTTGTGCCAACTGATATCTTGTATATTTTGGGTCGGGGGCTTAAAAATTTCATAAAGACTATTTAACTTTGTGTAATCATAGGGTTTCACTAAGTCTTTATTCAATTTTTCTCGACTCTCTCTTTCAAGAGTCAGTGTCTCTTCCCTATCGGGAGTGAGAATGTTATACTGCAGGATCAGAATTGTCATAGTGGATTCATACAAACAGTGGTATCTCAAATGAGCTCCTTTTTGAGGCAATGGATTAGAAAGGTAGGTCTTCCATTAAAGTTGGGATTTCGGGTGCTAACATATGAATGGTGTTGGGAATTGATTGACTCGTTTGTAAACAATTTCATTTAAAAACTTTAATTGCTTTTCCATTGAAATCATTTTGTCAATATCTTTTTCTTCCTTAAGTTTCAAATCTGTTATTACCTTTGTTTTATCCTTAACAAGACCTTCGTAGTGTGACTTTGTTAAAAGACTCTGTTTGACTAATTCATCGTGTTTCTCTTTGACAACTGAAATTTCATAGGCTTTAAGTTTTTAAACTTCATTTATGTCAATGTCTTTTTGAGCTTATAGTCCTAGAGTTTCATTTAACATATGTTCAAGTTTCTCGATGGTCAACTAGTACGGTCATTAAGGTTTTGTACTTCTCAAGTCAGTCTGGTTTATTTGAAGCTGCAACTAGCAACATATCCCCGAAATACTATTAGAATTCTCTAGAGAGTTCTACTAGTTTCCGGCAAGATAGATTTGCTCTCAGTCAATTCATGAGCAAGGTGTTGTGTTTGCTTTCTTTAAGTGCTTTTGAATCGTTTTATTTTCATGATATCAAGTTTTAATATTTGCAATTAATATTAGCAAGAGCGCAACACGCTCATCATACATTCTACATCATTTTGGTCATTCTGATAATTATCACACATATTTGGTGTAATCAAGAAGGACATTAATATCACCCGATTCCACTACTCCATGTGTTACGAATGGATTCAGATTATCAGAATGTTGTGTTTCATTAGCACAACATTTTATCCAAGTATATATTAGTACCTGTGTCTAATGCTCAGAATCAGTGCATGAGTCTGCATTAGGAACCTCCTGGAGCTTTGCCATATAGATGTAATGTGCTTCCAACTCTTGTTCATCAATCTCTTCATCGTGTATGCTAGTCCAGGTCGATTGCTGCTTGAGTTGCAACACCTTTCTCAGCTTGTTTACCACTATAGCAACCTCTTATTGTTGTGATACTGGAGTCTTTACCCAGTTTGGCTATTCTGCTTTCCCTAGCAAAATGACCAAATTCCTTGTAGTTGGAAAACAGTGTATCCCAGACGGCTGCACTTACATGACCCTATCCTACAGTGTCCTAGCCCCAGCAAATAGTCATTGTTTCTGCTTCCGAATGTTCCCGAATGATTGTCATTTTTGTATCTTGCATTTGAATCCACAATTCTTGTTTATCTGGTGTTTGAGGAAGTTTGAGGTTGTTTGTTGTTAAGGTTTGTAGCAAAGCATTCTTGAAATACTTTGCAATGAGTGCCAAATTTTTTTGTATTTCCTGGATCCTTTCTGAGCTTGTTCACAGATCACTGACTTCTTAGAAGCCTGGACTCAGATGGAGGTTATGATTGGTTTGGCTTGTTCTTCTTTGCCTTTGTGTCTTGTATGTGCATGAGATCTGGATGGAAGTGAAGTCTTTTGCATGTTGGTGCTAGATGATTTGTTGAGACTTTGTTGTTTGAGTAATTATGGATCTTGATATGGTTAAGCCAGTAGTACAAGTGCTAATGGTTCGCATTCTTGCTATTCTTTCAGCACGGAGTTCTTGTACTTCTTTTGATATTGTTTCAGAATGTCAAAGAGTTGTGATCTGAATCTTCATCCAACTAGTGTTGTTGTTGACAATTGTTACAAACCTTGACCATTCTGGTTGAAGTTGTTAAAGAAATTGAACATTGACTTGCATCGTAGCAACTGTCAATTGTTTCTTATCATTTCATTCATCAGCTTGTAAAACCTTATGTAATATGACTCAATTGTTTCTCTATTATGATGAGGGGGAATTGTCAAACTCCCAAAATAAGTTTGTTCTTGACATCATTGATGTTGAAGAGATTCACCTTGTTGTAGCCTGTCGATAGCTTCCCACTATTTCATGAGATGTCTCTGCATGCTCAACATGTTAGGATATTTCATCTTCAATTCTCAGTCTATATCAAATGAAGTCGCTTCCTTTCTGTATTCAAAATGAGCGCTTGTTTTCAGGAGGCCATATTCAAGACAGTCTCAACTGTTGTTCGTTTCAGAACTGCTGGTGAATTATCCATTGCAGGTACAGCTGGAATTATGACAGTAGTAGGAGTGTAAGGACCTTCGAGAATGCATTTCTTCAAGGCATCACCATTTGGTCTTGACATACCAACATACTAATCAATGTATTCTAACGAACTTGTGATCGTCATGTGCATATCGTTATGTTCCAAGCATTTTGGTGGACGATCCTTGAACCAGCTTGCACTATTGATGTTGTTTATGCATTTGACTATCAGTTGTGTAGTCTACAATTGGAGTATTCGCGATGGATGATTGTTGAATTATGAAGTGAAATGATGATGGATCTTAAGTAGCAGTGTTTATGGTTGAAGTTTGTGGTTAAAATAAATATATTAACTTCAGGGATTTTACCAACGTGTATGATTAAAACCGAGAAAAGAATTAAGTCTTTCGCGGGATTTTACAAAATCAATAGAAAACCGTGAATGTAAATTGATTGAGATTAAGGATTGTTTGTGTTGAATTAGTTGTCTTTAAAAGTTCAAGTATGTGAATTAAGCCCTTGAGAGTTAATGGTCCAAAGTTGGTCAAAGAATAGCAAGTCTCAATGGAAGAAGACGATTAGTCTCAAAACTCAACAAGAATGTTTGAAAAATCTAATGGACAAATCACAGGTCTTGTATACTTAGACAAAACGCCAAACTATAGAGTAAAACGCAGTTGAAATGAGCGCAAACGCAATGAGAACAAAACGCAGCCTTTACTAGCAAAACTCAATGGTCAAATCGCAGTTGACTTAGACAAAACGCAAGTCTTGAGAAAATTTTGGCAGCGTAACGTTTAGATGTGCTAAGTAAAAGGTCTTCAATGATCAAAACGCAACACCAAAACGCAGTGAGAGGCAAAACGCAGTGAGGAGAGTGAGACCAAACCGCAAGTTTTTTAGTACTTCTTGACAAAATGCACGTCACTTTCAAGCTAGTACACAAGTCACTTTCACCCAGTTTTGTCCCTATTCCACCAATGGTAAACAAACAAAACGCAAGGCTTAGATCTAGGCAAAACGCAACGAAGATTTTCCTAATTTGACACAAACCGCAACCAATAATTTCCTACTTTACACAAACCGCAACAAAGAAGATTTCTTCAATCTTCTACATAGCCCACCAAATAAGTTGTAGAACACCAAGAAATAATGCAAGAGATTGTTTTAAACATGAAAGTACACGACTTTTTCGAATCTAACCATAAACAAAGCCACAATTGTTGATTTTTTTTTCAAAATTTTCGAACAAAAAAAAACAACAAAGAAAGTCTATGTTTGATTATTGAAAGAGGCAGTTTAAGCTAATGAATACAGCTAGGAGCTTGACTTAACGCACCTAAGAAACCAATAAGGCACTAAAAATTATTGAGCGTGAGCTTATTTGACTAAACATAAGCCAACGAAATTTTGAATTTTGAGATTATCCCACAAACAAATCACACATCCTACCTGAGGCTCTTTTGTTACCAAATGCTCGGATAACCAATTGAATCACTTCACTTCATATTATGTTTACATGGAATGATCAAGAAAATAAAGATGGAAGTTATGAAGAATGTAGAGAGAGAAACAGACATGGAAAGTAAGATGGTTGACTTAACTAATGAAATTTACAAAGTGAAACAAACACCTCTCCATCCTGGAGATGCCGGTATTTAAGAGCATATAAGCTCAAAATAAGCCACGAAAACCCACAAAAATAAGCTATACAAGCTACTATACAAAATAAGCTATCTAGCAATATATGTTTTTCAACCATCACGACCACAATATCAAAACTAACAAAACCTCACCCTTGTTTCATTTTATTTGTACCCCAAATGCACCCTATATGTCCGGTTCGTTTTCAAAAATCGATTTTTACGACGATCAACTTGTACAACTAACATCTATGCATCAATATAAACCCAAAAGAACAAACAAAATTTAAATTTAGAAACTTACAAGAAAATCTTCAAAAATGTAGATTTTGACACGAACCGGGTAACCCAAACGTTGTTTAAAATAATACCCGTACACTTGTATCAACCCGTAGTATCTCGTTCTTGATCAAAGTTAGAAAATTTATGGTGGTTTGTGATGGTTTTGGGTGGCGGATGAACACACACACATATAAGTATGTGTTTTTTTTTTTGAAAATGAAAAAGGATTATGAGAAATGGTGAATGGAAAGCATCTTATGTACAACCTTTGGACAAGATTAGCTAAAATTAAGCCACCATGTCTCCCTCCCCTTATCTATAACCGGTTAGGGATCCTAGGGGGTCTCGAGTACTTCTTTTCGTGTCAGCATCACTTAAAAGCTCGTAAAACTCAACTGTAAATTATTTCCAAAGTTAATTAGTATTTTTATTCACTTTAAAAATACTTTTCCAATAACCTAGAGTATTTACACTTTAAACCCTTCAAAACTCATTTGGACATTAACGGACGTGTCAAGATTCGTTTTTCGGCATTTCTCAAATTTTACAGGTCAACCACCCGGAATGAAAATAACACAATAATAACCTCTAAAAAGGATTATTATTCACAAATAACCATAAATTACCATAATTATCATAAAATCACCACCGTCAACACGGTACAACATTTGAATAAACTGACAAACGTCAAATAGTCAAAGGATTAAAAATGAAATATTCATAACACAAAAGGACAAAGGTTACATAAATTTTGATCAAGATTCTTGAAGCTAAGAAGTATTTTAGGTTGATCCTTATAGTCATTTGGGTATTCTAACAACGTTTGGGTTGTTACTTTGATCTCTAATCCCTTCTTAAGAACCCTCTTTTGATAAGTAATCTTTTCTTAAAAAGATTAGTACTTTTATTAACCCCTTAATGCATAAACAAGGGATGTACAATCATTTTTATAAAAACCAAGGTTTAAGATTTTACAAAACTCTAAAAAGAGTTTATAAATGATGCGAGTAAAATAAATAAATTATAAGGAATGTGTAGTTGCGTTGTGGTGGTTATTTTTATGTAATAAAATACTTTACCCAAGGGCTTATTAGCTTATTCGACTTATCATTAAGCTTAAATGGGCTTATTGAGGCTCAAATGGCTCTCGGCCCAACAAGGCTTCAAAAGAAAATCCATTTTTGATTATTTAAGTTTCGACTTATTGTATGGCTTATTTTTCATGGCTTATTTTGATGGCTAAAAGGAGATTTGAGCTTATTGGGCTTAATAAATAAGCCCAAATGAGTTACTTGGGCTTTGTGGGCCACGACCCAAAACCCAAGCCCAAACTGTGGGCTTAATCAATAAGCTCACGGCTTGGCTTATCTTGGTGGCTTATTTTAGAGCTTATTTGATTACCTTTTTGGCTTATGTATGTTATTAGAGCTTTATGATGATTTAAATGTTGTTGGGCTTATTGGGCCGAAAAGCCCAATAAGGGCCCATTAATATTCGGCCTATTGTGATATAGGGCTTATAGCTTATTTTGAACTTATATCCTATTGTTGTACGTAGCGTAACGGTATCTTAATGGTTGCATTTCGTTTATAGTCGTTAGGATGAGTTTGAATAAAACGTAAGTAAAAGTTGTAATTTGGCTTTTGTCGGGAAAGTCAATATTGTTTGGAAAGTGATTTTTGAATGAAGTCTATGACTTTGGAAAAACACTATACAAATAAATGGGTCATTGCCAGAATTTTCGTAAAACTGATACACTTTAGAAAATATTTAGAAAACTTATTTTATTAAAGCCCGACTAAAAGACGAATATTATATTTTATAAAATGCAAAACTATTACAAACTAATACGTATATTAAAAACGTGAAAACTTTTATATCAAGACATCTAGACTATTTAATATGGGGAAAGCGAGTGCGTTGCCGAAATATATTCGTTCTTATCTATTATTCTTAGGTGATATATATACTAAGTATTACGAGATACTTTTATCGAGTCAAACCGTCATAACCACAGCTCATTCAATGATGCTACATTCCTTACGAAACAATAATGCAAATACTTTTGAAAACCCCTTTATGCATTATCATGCTTTTTCATGATATTATTCCTAAATCGAAACCTTTATTATTTAGGTCGTGACCGAGTACCGTCGTGCTACCGTGTGATCATTCTTCTAGTTTTCCACTACTTCACTTCACTTCACCAATTAAGGTGAGTTCGTAGCCCCACGTTTTACCGCTTTACATTACTATTTTTGGGGTGAAAGCATTGCTTGTTTGTAAACCTTGGACACGGTTTTTCTTGAATTACTTTTCATTGTTTACGTGTTGCCTAAGTAGCGATAACCCACCATGCCCCACTATCATGACCCGTTAGTTACCTTATGTAGGCGCGAGTGTTATAAATAGATCTATTTGGGATTGACATCCCCGTTCTGGTAAGTAGCGCCTACTAGTTCAAGACACGAATTAACGAACGTATACCATGTCGAAATTCGGATGTTTCGGGTTGAGCATCCACCTGGACACTTAATATCTTAATATGTCTGAAATTGATTGGCATACAAACTGTCGTAGCCTCAGTGTCATGAGCTTAGAGCAACGTAAATACCTTTATGATTGTTGTATGTGTTACAATAGTCATGCGTTTTATATATTGTGTTCCATACTTATGATATAACTAAACCTGCGAATTCACCAACTTTATGTTGACATTTTTAAGCATGCTTTCAGGTGCTTGATTTTGGTCTCTTACTTGATTTGTTGTGTGGTGTTGTTGGGTCTTAAAAGACTTCATGGATTCTTAGAAGTTACTGCTGCTCAGTGCTGCTGGTGGAAAGATTACGACTGTTTGAAGACTTTCTACTGTCAAGAGGATAAAGATGAATTAAAGAGATAAAGATTGTTTGGAGAACAAGAATGCGTGTGAAGATAAGTGTTGAGATATTTATGTACAAGATATACATGTATTTATTTAGAAGATTACGTTTATGTTTAGAAAAGATTAAGATATCTTAGGAATGTATTATAAGCCGACTAGGACTCCTTAGTCTATAAAAGGAGGCTCTAGGGCATTAGTTGAAAAACATCCAACACGTCTATCACATCTATTATCACAAACACACATACACAGATCCAAAGATTAAGAGTCTTGTAAGCTTCAAGGTTGTAACCCTAGTACTAAGATAGAGTACTCGTATTATTATCATTAATAATATTGAAGCGTTTTGTTACATCGTGTGTTCATTCATTCATATTCACTGTTCCATTGATATATCTTCTAGATATTAAAGAGTAGATTCCGCATACTCTTTGATATACACACAAAGTTTCTACTATTGTTATTTTGGATTTATCCAAGGTAACATACTCTTTACAAGGTAAGGAATCGATCTAGGTTTGGGATCAACAAGTGGTATCAGAGCCTTGCTTTGAGAAACTTTGATCTAGAAGACATGGAGCTTGAATCTACAAATAGTGGTCCTACTGCAAAGCTTCCCATACTCAAATTAGGGGAGTATAAGATGTGGGCTATAAGGATTAAGCAGTACTTCCAGATCCAAGACTATGCACTCTAGGAAGTGATAGAAAATGGTGATTCATGGGTCTCAATATCTCAAACAACTGAGGAGAATGGGATAATAGTTTCAAAGATGTCTACACCTGCAACTGCAGAAGAGAAGACAAAGAAAAAAAATGATGTCAAAGCTAGGGGTTTGTTACTCATGGCACTTCCAAATGAACATCAGCTAACATTCAGTCAGTATCTAGATGCTAAATCTGTGTTTGCTGCCATTGAAACAAGATTTGGAGGTAATGCAGCTACCAAGAAAACTCAGAAAACTCTCTTGAAGCAACAGTATGAGACTTTCAGTGCAACAAGTGCAGAGTCTCTTGACTTTTTTTCAATAGGCTTCAGAAGATAGTCAGTAGGCTTGCTATCTTGGGTGTGATCATTGCCCAAGAAGATTTAAACTTAAATTTTTTAAGCAGCTTACCACCTAAGTGGAATACTCATGTAGTTGTTTGGATGAATAAGCTTGAGATTGAGACTATGAGTATAGATGATTTGTATAACAATTTCAAAATTGTTGAACAGAAGATAAAGAAGAGGAATTCCATCTCCTGACTCACGAAGTAATTTAATTCTGAAAACATTCTGATTTTGTAATCGAATCTTTTCTCCATCTCTATCCCCGTTGCGGGTAGTGGATTCTTTTTAGAGGGATTGATATATTTCTTTACTCCGGATTAACTCGATGCCCACAGCCTTGCGAATGATGACTATGACTCTGAACGGGATTTCCTTTTTCCTTAAAGCAATTGCTTGCATTGATTTCCCACAGGCATTGAGACTTGATGGACTATGACTCTAAAGGGAGATATCATTTATTCCTTAAAGGAAGATTGTTAGCCAAAAAATTTTGGGGGGGGGGAAAGATTTTTTTTTCCCCTTCACTTCCTGAAAATGAGTCATTTCATTTTGATGTTCCATCATCCCCTCGTCCTCCTGCAAAACCACCGGATGATGATGATGTTTACTTTGATATTGAGCATGATACGGGAGTTTTTACAAAAGTGGTGGATGATATTTCTGATAATTCAACAAGAGAACTTTATGTTCATGTGCCTAATGTTTTACCCACCCAACCCACCCTTTGTCCAGTGATTGACACTTTGCTTCTATTTTCATCCAAAAATGAGGACAAAGTTCATCTCTTATCTCATCGGGGCTTTAAAGTTTTCCATCTTTTTTCTGAAAGCCCGATGATGATCTATGGAGGGAACATTCCTACTTTGGATGTTCTGTATCTCCATTTTTATCCTCCTTGACCAACTCAAGGATAGGGGATCGAGTCAAACTTAGTGACTCTTTAATAAACAAGCGCTTCGTGGGTGGCAACCCATGCTTATCCTAATATATTTATAATAATAGTAATGAATAAGTGTGTTGTAAGGAGGCTCGCCTCTTCCTTTCTCGTGTTTTGTGGTTTTTGTTGTATGTCTAGGATTGCCCCGGATTATGAAGCCTCTCGTGCTCGTGGTTTTGTCCTTCGTTCACTCGAGCTTCAATCCTTAGCATGATTATGGGAATCCAATATCCTAAATCTAGTCGGACTAACGTTTATCTATTGCGCATGTACTTAATAAACGGCTTAGCTTTATGAGGCCCTTTATTATTTAAAACATTAAGGACAATGTTCAATTCTAGTATGGGGGGATCTATCGATTTGATTGTGCCTGCAGCCGTTGTTTTCACGTAATCCCGATTTTTTTACCACAAAGAATACCAAAAAATGAAAAAAAATTAAAATTTTTCAAAAATAAAATAAGTGTTTTATCACAATAGTTGCTTTCCTGCCTGGTTAGAATAAGAATAAATTTGACCTCGATCGAGCGTAGTTGAGCTCTCTCAGCTTTGTCTTAAACGTTTATAATCTTGTCTAAGCTCGTTTATTTGATACTAGCATGAGCGGATCTTTTTTATAAAGATTTTAAAATTTGCGAAGAACGCGAAAAATGATAGAGTTAATTATGAGTTAGATGCTAAGCAAGGATTAGTTGGAAATCTTAAGAGCTCATAAGTGTAGTTTGTAGCTTTTTCTCCCATAAGCTTCTAACCGGACTAATAATACGTGCTCTTCTCGAAAATTAAACTTAAATCAACGATTTTTGAAGTATAGTCGATAACAATAATTTATTTAGTCTTAGGTTCAAAGTTTATATTTAATTTTCTAAACAGAAAATTTCTCTATATTGTGGTAATATTAAATTATAAAAAATGAAAATGACGTTAATAATATAATTAAAATTTTCGTGGGCTAATAAAAGTTTTATTGCACTCTTGACGGCTCAAACCGGAATGTTGCAGTCTTCGAAATAAGCACATAGTAATTATCAGAGATGATAAAAGTTTGTTGCATCTTGCGGCACAACCGTTGTTGCGCCTTTAAAAGGTCGAGGATTTCTTAGTTTAAAGGTTGCATATTATATAGTGTAATAAATTGTGATTAATAACTTATAAGGAAAATCTCTTTATTTTTATCAAAAATTTAAAATATGCTTTTGAACTAGACTAAGGTCGTGTTAAGTTGTGGTTTTTCTAAAGAATTGGTTTATTGACGGAAGCCTCAGAGTTTTTTTAGACCGACGGTCCGTGAGTCTCGTTACTAGTCTCTGTGGAGTGTCAAATCCTGGTCACTTAGCCGCAAGTTTGGACGATTTTTTCTCTTGGGCCGGAGATGAAAGTCGTTCATGGATGATCTCGCCCTTCAAAGTCAATTACTTTGGGGTGGAAACGTTGAAGCTTAGAAATTTGCAATACATTGATCATGGTTGCTATGTTAAATGGACCTTCACCTACATTATAATATATATCGGGATGTGACAAAGTTTCACAAGTTACAAGTATGAAGTAGTGTTAGCATTCTTAACTTTTATTTTACGGTTTGATTTCATTTTTGGCTTGGGTTGGGACAAGTGAAAATCGAGGACGTTGACTTTATCCTTTTTGGGCATTTAGGATTAAAGTGCGTCTTGTTTGTGAACCTAAAGTTATGACAATAACGCGAAATTCAGACATCTAGTTAAGTTGCTTTATAAAGAAAAGAGTAATGAAAAATAAGTACAAAGAATATATACAAAAATATTGTGTGGTAATAGTGCTTAATATTTAAAACATGGTTTCGCACAAACGGGGTTTTCAAAATATTGATTTTTAATTCCCTTTGATGATCACTAGCTACTTTTCGAGGTAATTAGTGAGGGCGAGATTGAGGTTCTTTGGTCTGTATTCTAAAGTGTTTACTTCTGGACATTGATTGAGGCGCGGCAATATTAGTTATGGGGGATTTTGGGGATGTGCTTAATATTACACATACCTTTTACACTAAAAAGAGCCTAAATGCCCACAAAAACGGACATACAATGCCAATTATATGTGTGTTTTGCATTTGTGTTGTGCAGGTTAACGTGATATAATAAAGGACAAAATCGAAGCTCAGTAAAAAGACAAACCAAGCACGGGCTTGGATAAGAGCGTGAAAAGTCGAAGCTCTCCAAAGACGTGTGCAATCTTAAATGGATCCAACCCGCACCTCATTAATGGGTGGATCCGCCAATATGCTTATTTTAATAATCAAAAGCCCACATCCTATTTAACTTGTAAATCGGCCAAACTTAATAAAATATAGCTCAACAATAAGCCCAAAACTAGAGAACCCTGTTCGCCCATTTACCCTTTTTAACCCTTTCAGAGATATTCTTATGGATCTACCACTGGTAGTCTTAGGGACAACCCTTAGCCCTAACACGTCTTTTTAACCTTTGCACCTAGGTCCTTTTTCCTTAACTCCGTTAAACTTTAAAACAAAACAGTTCCTAAATCCATTTACCGCCACAAGCCATATCTACTTTTTCATTGTTACTTTCTCTGTTCACCCTGCAACCAGACGACAAAACCATCAATTTAACTTCTTCCTATCAAATCAAACAAACCCTGAGAAAATCTTCTCCCAACCGTAACGACAATCTCCTCACGCTGGCTCAATCCATTGATTTCTGATTGGTGGAGGGGACATGGCAAAATGTCAATGGCTATGATTGCTTAGCCTTGGCTGCCCAAGATTGTATTTTTTGATGGCTGAGATTGACGACTTCGATCCTCACCATAACAAACACAAGTTTAAGACCCCTGCACCTTAGTTATTTTATAAATAGGATTTGTTTTTCATTGTAATGGAGGTATGTAGTTTTAGAGTACGTGTACGAGTTAGACTAGCTTAATTTCCAGCACTATTTTTATGTAATGTATTTTAAAGTTTTGTAAACTTTTTATGTTTAATGAAATTTAAGTTGTTATGCAAATCTGTCTTTTAAGTTCTTAATGCCATTTAGCTTATTTACTTTAAAAGTCACTTTACAAGCTTTCCATAAGTTCATTTACACATAACAAACTTTTTTTTTAAGCTTTCTCAAAAGGCTTTAAACTTTATTTTCTGTTTTAAGTTAAGGGGTCTCTTTTTACCATAAAAATATTTGTTTTATCGCTTTTGGGTATGATAGCCACTCATTGGAAGGGCTTATGGGTTTTACCAGTTGTTTTAAAAACGCTGGAGTAATAAAGGAAAATTGGTGATAGCTCTTGTGAGCTGTTGATTCTTGATTTTGAGCAAGGGAGATAGAAAATCCAATTTTTAGGCTCTTTATTGTTTGCTTATTGCTTGCTTATTTCTGCTTATTATTTGACTTATTGGATCTATTTTATGCCTTAATTGTTGCTTTTAATTCCGTTTTATGCTTAAGAATTGTTTTAATGTTGTTTTTATAAAACTATCTTATTTTTAGCTTTAACTGACTTATTCTTGTTAAGATTTTTTATTGGCTTATTCTTGCCTCAATTAGGCTTAATATTGTCTTTTTATGTTTATGAATTAATTTTTTTTAGTTATTAAAGCTTATTTAAGTCTGTCTTGGCTTAAAAAGGATTTTTAAATACTTAAAGGAGTGTTTGGGTTAAGAGGCAAAATGGGTCAAAATAAATTTTACAATGTTTGGGTTATAAAGCCATCTTTACACAAGTTCCTTTTTAAGTTGATTTAATCTGTTTTTAAAAGTTTTCAAAGTTTTAAGTCACGTTTTGGTTAATGTCTATATGTGCCTTGGAATTGTGGTATTGAAAGTTTTTAAACTGTTTGTATTTGATTTTTTGTTTTAACAGAATGTTTTTGAGGTTTTTGTTTAATGTTTATTTTGAGATTTAAATGACAGTCGGATAGGTGTTGTTAAAGTATATGTTGTAACACCCTCAGAATGGGTCGCAGCGGAATATTAAGGATCCTGGGACGTGTTACTTCACAGTCCACGAGCACAAGATATATATAGACGACTCAAAAAAGTCGTTTTAGATTGATCCATTGGATTTAAATTATAAAAGACATATTCCAAAAAGCTTATAGCTTTTACTGGTTCTTTGTTTATATTTACAAAAGATAAATAGATTTCCAAAACACCCCTTGATGACATAAAGCTTTTGACAGATGCAATCAATCACATAATCCAATGTATCCTTGGCACCTCGTGCTATTGACCTCCTGAAACCATTGCTTGAAAAAAATGTCACAAAAAAATGTTAGGTGAATTCATAGTGTTTTGTTATTTTAAAATTATGGAGGACCGCTCCATGACTTTCCCGTGTGTTAAAACATAGCAACAATCCACAAAACAGCTTACTATCGCATAGTCCAGACAATGAAAAGCTAACTATATATTGCTTTTAGCGTTATTTGCCACGTAAGATGTTTGTAACCGAAACATCCAGTCGACATGGTCGAACGTTGTTCCGGTGATAGCTAATCATCCAAAACGGGAGGTTAATCCCAATAGATCTATTTATAACAGTTGCGTCTCACATACTGCAGATATTTAAACAACTACTCTATGCAAATGACCGTTCATGATAATGGCTCCGGCGGGTTAATGCTACTTTAGGCAGAAAACACATTAATCTTAAATATTTAAAACACTTGGTTTTAATTTATAAAACAAGCATGTTTCATCACCCCAAATAATAGTTAAATCGCAGTTAAAACTGTAAAAATAGTTGGGGCTATGGACTCACCTTGAGTACAGGATAGTCCAAATACTCACAGAGAAAACGTCACGCAAAACGATTAGATGCACTATTTAGAGTAAGGTGTATAAGTATGGAGTACATTAATTAAAAACATTGAATATAATTTAATAGTTGTTTACATCGATACTATCGTTGGGTATCATAATAAAGAGGACATTGGTGGACACGTATGAGGTGCCTAGGACACTTTAAATCGTGTAAATATCCAGCAAACTCGTCCGTTACGGCCACCCCGAAGAGCCTCATTATGCAACTCCTAGTAATATAGTACTTTGATAAACCACATATAATTCTATATAGTCAATCACCATCTAAATGTTTGGTGAAAACATATTTATAATTGTTCAAAACATTTATAGATATCTGAATAACTGTATATTATAGTTTATTCCTGGATAGGGTATTAGGTACTCCTGTTGTAATAGTTATTACTACTGGTAAGTATATTAGTTTCTCCTGGTAGTGTTATGACCTAATTCGGTCGTTTTAAGTCCGTTGCTTGCGTTTCTTACGTCCACGTCTTCGTAGTAAGACGAGTGATCAAAATATTACATTTTCATGTTTTTGATATTCTGCGATGAATAGTGATTTTACTGTTCACGACAGCTCGTTTGTCGTTTTTGGGTTTTAATTAGCGTAAACTCGTAATCGTAATAACTTATTCGTTTTAATCCCGATTTTAGTGATTCCTTCGAGTACGTCTTTGTTATTAAAAGATGTATTATATTTTATAAAGTTGGGTCCGCTGATGAATAGTACTTTTACTGTTCATAGTTTATAAAATTACTTTTATAAACTTTAATTATCGAAAATGTCGTAGTTTATTCGTTATAGTTCCGTTTTTAGCGATTCTTTCGAGTACGATCTCGTAATTAAAAATTAAATCATATTTTTGATGTTTTAAAAATATGAGTTTCTGTAATGAATAGATCTTTTTATAAAAATAGTTTTATAAAAGTATTTATCGTCGTAAAATCGTAATTAACGTATCTTTTTCGTTATAAATCGGTTTTTCGAGTTTCTTATCATTTTGGAATCGTCATGAGGCGTATTATTTTTATATGAGGTCAAACCCACTGTATGAAATTCGAACTAAAACAGCCCTTGTATTATCCAAATGTATTCATTTATAAAAAGCTTGTTTTATTAACTTTATAAACCCTAATTTATACTTAAACATGTTTATACTTAAACCATATGTTAACATACTTTTACATTCATTTTTCCATGATATATATAACCATATGACATAAGAATAAGTGCATAAATTCATAAACATAAGTGAAAACTCATTTTACATATTAAAAAGTCCTTAGTGGTGATTTAGCCATAAATAACATATTACACATAAAATAATGATAATAAAAAGTATAAAGGAATTAGGAAGACCTTAGGGATGATGTATGAGATGAGAAATAAGTGCTAAACCCGTGTTTAGATTCAAAACCAAAGCTTACAAGCTTATAAACCCTAGATTAGGTTTGAAACCCTAATCTTCCCTTTTCTTCCTTAATCCTTGCAAATGATGAACCAATGCTTGTAAACACCTTAGTGTGTCTTAGGATTGATGTGTATAGGCTTGTATGGATTGTAGAAAAATTTTGTATGGTTTGTTTAGGTGTGTTAATTTGGCCGTGGGTTTTGAGCTAGGAAGGGAGAAAGAAAATGAATTTTGTAAGTAAAGAGTTGTATGAAACTTCACATCTTAGGGCTTGTATTTATAGGAAAGAGTTATGAGATATTTGTTTGCAAAGTTTGACATTGACCAAAGAATTCAAGCTGAGGTGGGGGGTGTGTCCGTGGGTCCATAGGGGACCACGGGGAGGGAACACAAGGGGCATACATGTTTGTCCCTTGGTTTTCCTTATAATGGGAACATCCCATTAAAACTAGGATTGATGTTTCCTAGTTATTTTTCCTTTTCTTTTATATGTTTACTTGTGTATTTATAAAAGAAAATGTGTAAGTAAACTTTTGTATAAAAATATAAAGTGTAGTTTTTATTTAAAAGGTATACTTGTAATGTCTTGGTATTTTGTAAAGTATTTGTTATCTTGTATAAACATATGAAACGTGTATATATATATATACATATGCATAAAGTTTTATAAACTTCGACCATTGTATATAAACGTAGGTAATTGTTGAAGCGTACGTTAATTTTTAGGGTTTCCGGGAAAACCTAATTGTCATTTATCGCGAAACGTAAACACTTTCACGTATCCGATAAAATAACTTGTGTAATGTTAATAATTATCCTCAAAATAATTACTTAACCCTTGTTTGACGTAAACAATAATTTGCTTGATGCCCGTTTACGTTAACTGATTATTTCTTGCTTACGCGATTTAACTTAACGATTTCCATTAAAAACAAACGCGTACAATAAAAAAAAATAGCGACTTTATCAACGTCGTACATTGTCCTAAAACACAGGGTGTTATACGTTGGATCGAGAAAATGGAAAATGTAATTGATAACAGTGGGTGTGCCGAGAATCAAAAAGTAAGATATGCTACTATCTCACTAGTAAATAAGGCCTTGACTTGGTGGAACACCCAATGTCAAGCAAGAGGACGTGTGGCTGCAATGGCTTTATCATGGAACGATTTTAAAGCATTAATGGTTGAAGAATTCTGCCCAAGTAATGAAATGGAAAAGTTAGAGAATGAGTTCTGGAATCACAAGATGGTAGGAGCTAATCATGCTGCTTACACAGATAGATTTCATGAGTTGGCCAAGTTGGTCCCACATTTAGTTACACCTGAGTCATCTCGTATTAAGAGGTACATTGCTGGACTGGCTCCTGAGATTAGAGGAATGCTTCGGGCAACCCAACCAACTACCATTCAGACTGCAATATTGAGGGCTGGAATTCTTACTGACGAAGCAGTCAGTTGTGGTACATTGACAAAGGGTAGTGATAAGAGAAAGGGAGTGGATGAGCCTAGTAAGACTGGAGGATTTTGGAAAGACAACAAGAAGGCAAAGACGGGAACTGGGTTCGTGGCAACAACTCCTGCTAGAAATGAAGCCGGGAACTCAAATCCTAAGTGTAACAAGTGCTTTACTCATCACCCAGTAAATGGATTCTGCAGATTGTGCTTTAATTGTCAGAAACCGGGTCATTTTGTCAGGGATTGTCGGGCACCGGTTAGGCAAGTAGCTCCGGTGAATGCTGTGAGAATGAGTAACAATTCGAGAGTGTGCTATGAGTGTAGTAGCCCAGATCATTTCCGCAATACTTGTCCCAAGTTGAATCGAGCACCTGGACAAGTTGGAAATCAATTGGCTTTGGAGGGCAGCCGAAATAACCGAAGCAATGGAAATCAGGTTAGAGGAAGAGCTTTCAACGTGAATGTGAATGCAATGGAAGCGGTCCAGGATCCTAACGTTGTAACGGGTACGTTCTCTCTGAATGATCACTTTGTTACCGTATTATTTGATTCTGGAGCTGATTTTAGTTTCGTATCTACTAAATTTGCGCCCCTACTTAATGTGAAACCTAGTATTGTGAATCTTGATAAAGTAGTAGAAATACCAGTGGAGAATGGTAAGATCCTTAGGGTACATGGAGAACGAGCGGTAGGAATCACCAAGGTGTTGAAGAGTGCAAAGGAGGAGGAACCAAAGTTGAACGACATATCCTTAGTACGCGAGTTTGAGGACGTGTTTCTAGAGGACTTGTCAGGATTGCCTCCACAACGACAAGTAGAGTTTCGCATAGATCTAGTTCCTGGAGCGACGCCAATTGCGTGAAGTCTCCATATAGTTTAGCGCCTTCTGAGATAAAGATGCAAGAATTGTCTGGGCGGCTGCAAGAGTTGCAAG